>BMAV01020674.1:25004-71100 GCA_019973955.1 Trichonephila inaurata madagascariensis | reverse complement strand
ATTCCCCTTTGGTTTAATTTGGGTGTTGGCTCTCACTTTATAAAATTGTCAAATTAAAATTTTAAATAATATGTTTTCTTAAAAAAAGTTGTTTAAAATTATTATGTCTCATCATTTAGATAATCCCACACCTCTAGCTTACGCGGAACCGGCACGACATGGTCATCACAGGATGGATATGTCGCAATGGCGCCCGAACTTATATCCCTTTGGGTAATGTAGGTGGAAGTCCGGTTCTACCTGAAATGTACTTTTCAGGGTCTGAGATCTTTGAAGAGTTTATAGAGTGTATCGATAATAACATACAGTTACTTGAAATCCCAAGTAATCATGTGCTTACTTAAAAAGTCATCCAGGAAGGGCTCAAGATTGGTATTCGATATTTGGTTCGTTTTGTGCAAAATACAGCCACGGTTTTTTGCCAGCTCAAAGCTGAATTAGCGAGCTTTCCCGCGGTAAAAATAAGAAGAACTACAGTCGCAATTTTTATGCACCCCAGCGGGGAAGAAATCAGGATCCTACATTTCGTGTTATAGTTTTACTAAAAATAGAGAGAAGTTTAGAATTAGGAATGTCCCAAGCAGACTTAGTGGATCATTTTTTTAGTTCGACTCGAACCACAGATACAGGACTATGTGGAAGTAAAGAAATCCACAAAACATGATACAAACTTTTGGGAAGTCTTGGCTAAATTAAGAGAGATATTCTGCAAATTACAAAGGGTTATCAGAACGATAATATAGAAAGACGAGGTCAAATGCGCATAGGATGCCTAATTTTGAAGCTATGTAGAAACGGAGGAATTTGAAGTAAGACAGACCAAATAAAGTAGAAATGAGTTTTACGAGAATAGCCGTCAAAATAATAGAGGGTTCGAGAGGAATAGGTTTCAGAATAATGATCAAAGATTCAATAACAGGGCTTACTCAGGTCGAAATGAGCGAAATGATAATTTTAATAGAGGGGACCGTAGAAATAGGGGTTCGAGGAAAATTTCAACGAGGCGATAGGACGCAAAGGGACGATTAAATATTGTAAAGGTTAATGATCAACCTCAAGGATGTCGACAAGAGAACAATTTGACTTTCTCCGATATGGATATCACCCGTAGAACTTCCCCCCGTTCCTATTTTATTAAATAACACATTTTTGAAAGCGTATGGGACACCGGAGCAGATAAATCATTTATATCGGAAAGTATATAGAAAATATTTTTTCTATAAGCAAATTAAAAATCGGGGCCCAGGTAATAACAGCACAAGGTGCGAAATGCCAAAACATGGGGATTGTAGAATTGAATATTAGGATCAGACAATTCGAGAGAAATTGGTCATTTCATGTGTTGAAAGATTTAGAATACCCATGTATTCTAGGTATCGATTTCATAAGTAGGTCAAGAATCGTATTAGATTTGGGTCGAAATCGTTGAAAATTCAAAAATTTGCTGGTTGAAAATAATAAGGTAAATAAAGGGAAATTACACGTTAATGGGTCAAAAATAAAGTTAAATATGGTGGCTAATGTTTTACCGAAAAAGCATGGGAATAGTATAATTGGTGATAAAATTAATTGTGCCATAATCAGGGATTCGGTACTTACTTCACGGGAACAATTAATAAGGGAACAGAAAAATGACCCAGAATTAGGTCATATCTATAGATATTTAGAAAACCCGGAAGATAACTCGGTTAATGCAACGATATGTGAGAATTGGTCCCACGATTTCCGTTTAATTGAAGGATTGTTATTTTATGCGAAACACGCAACGTCATTAGGTGAAATGCGTGTATACATTCCAAAAATCTTTAAGGAATGAAATAATGAGAGAATTTCATGACAAGCCAATCGCTGGACACTTAGGCAGATTTAAAACGTATCATAAAATTCGGACGTTTGTTATTTCCTCGTACATGAGAAAAATTTATTGATCAATATGTCTCTACATGCCATATGTGCCAAGTTAATAACTATAAAAACGCGTTACCAGCTGGTCGATTAAATCCAATTATATCGAATTATCCGAATGAGATAGTGACGTTAGATTTATTAGGCCCGTATCCTATATCGAGAATAAGACGTAACCGCTATATTTTAGTATAACCGATCATTTCAGCAAATGGGCTGAAATTATACCTCTTAAAAGGCCTCATCTCGTATAATAGCGGATATTTTTTGATAACTTTATATCGCGTTATGGAGCTCCAAAAAATTAATAAGTGATAATGGTCCCCAATTTATATCCGAGATTTTTGAGCACTTAAGTGAAAGATTAGGCATAAGGCATGTGAAGACTGTTGCATATCGACCACAAGCAAATCGGACTGAAAGTGTTAATCGAGATATAGTGCAAATGATTGCAAATTATGTTAATGATCAACACGATACTTGGGATCAATTCTTACGTGAGTTTGCTTACGCTATTCGTACGGCGGTGAATGAAACAACGGGAAAAAACACCTGCTGAATTATTTTAGGTCGAAAATTGATTACACCATTTCAAAAACTAGTTATGATATCGGAAAGTTCAAAATTCAAAATATTGAAAAGAGCTTTCAGGAAGCTAGACTAAGTACGAAAATTAAACAGTAATTATTAATGTTGGACTAGTTATTGGAGTAAAATTTATTGTCACGAGTTTAAATTTAAATTGAATATTAAAATTTAATTCTAAGATGAGTAATGAAAATTAAAGTCAAGATAAATATTGGAAATTATAAAAGTTAAAATTTAAGATTAAAATTGCAATGAAAATTAAAGTCAAGATAAATATTGGAAATTATAAAAGTTAAAATGAGGATTTAAGATTAAAATTTAAATAAAACTCAGAAAGCGAAGAAATTTAGAAATAGAGATTTAGACACGAATTTATTAGGGCATTGAGAACCTTAAGTAAATCACGTTTTTCTCTTGAGGGGTTGTGACGTCTCTCGCGTCTTTCTGCTAACATAACTCCTATGTTCTTTGACGGCCACGATTAATGGCAAAACTTTTCCAACCCAATACCAAGAAGATAAACAAAGATATTATGCAAATGAGATATACTATAAAAGGATAGAAGCTGATGATAAGATATAGCGCGGCAAGCTTAGAGATAGTAGTGTGGAATTATTCTGATCGATAGCGTGACAAAGCTTAGTGTGAAATCTTGCAGATCAAGAGTTAGCAGTCCGATAGTTTTGGAAAGAATAGAAGCCTCAAGATAAGAAGGTTGGAATCATCGCATATAAAAGGAATTTATAGATATCGTTCTTTAGGTAAAGGAAGGAGATCTGCAAAAAGGTAATATTTGATATAAGTAATTAGATGAATAGGATTATTAATGATAATTGAGATAAAGGATCTAGTTGCGTGATCTGACTTAAATACACGGTTTAATTTGGGTGTTGGCTCTCACTTTAATTAAAATTGTCAAATTAGAATTTAAGTAATATAAGTTATTCTTAAAAGTTGTATTAAAATTATTATGTCTCATCATTTTGATAATCCCACACCTCTAGCTTACGCGGAACCGGCACGACATGGTCATCACAGGATGGATATGTCGCAACTTGAATAAGATTATGGAAACCTTAGAAGATGTGATCAGAGTTGCGAGATTGGTGACTTTATCTCCCTTGGTGACAATACGATGTCGCCAAAAAAATCATCGAGAAGGCTCTAGGATTGACACTTCTAGAAATTTCTCCCTTGGAACAAAAACCGAGTCAGTTCAGTGGTGTGTGTTGACTGCGATCAGTGGGAGAGACTTTATCTGTCTAAGGTCTTATTAGTGGAACTGTTCAGAGAGCCGTTTTTGGATCGTTCGAAAGCTTCTTTATAACTAGCGTGATATGCACCATTGTAAATAATCTGTTAAAATATTTCTTTGTTTAAGTACGTCGATTTTTTTCGTTTAGTCATATGTTTGTCTTTGTTTATTAATAGGAGTTAGGATTTAAAAGTTCCCTGACTGAGTCTATAACGTGAAAATTTTTTGCAGTAGAGTGACTGCGATAACATTTCTGTGTTACTGCATCCTTCCCCTTTTCTACGAGGTATGATTCAAAAGTTCCCGGACGAAGTCTGTAACTTAAAAAATATTACTTATTAAATTGCTAAAATACATCCTCCTTCGAAATAAGACCTTAACCCTTTGACTGTCAAGTTATTTTGATGATTTGGGCACACAAATTGTCAAATTTTTTTGAACCAAAGAACTTCTAACCTCTAACCTTTGAAGTCTTCAGTAAAGTGCTGCCATCTATTGAATTGAGCGCTCATTAACTTTTCCCGAGAATCAGTCGGGTTTGACAAGGAGATGAAGCCGAAATAAACATCTCCCATATATATTTTCCCGGGAAAAAACAATAGGGTCCCAAAAAAATAAAATTCCCCCGGTTTTTTTACTCAGGCATGACATTTTCGAACACCTTTTTTGTCCCGAGATTATCTCGGGCATACGGATAAAGGCTAGAAAAAACAACCACTTTGACTTCCTTGAAAAGGTCATCGAAACATTTCTGGAACCCTTTTTTTACCCTTCCTTTTAATGCAGTCTGCGATGCACTTTTAACTTTATCTGCACATTGAAATCGATGATCCTGTGAGTGACGTACCAATTTCGGAAATAGGATAAAGTAGCAGGGAACAAGATCAGGGGAGTAAAGTGGATGTGGCAAAACAGTTGTTTTCGTTTTCGCAAGAAACCCAATGACGATGTGCTGGAGCGTTGTCATATGCAAAAGCACCCATCATTGCTCAATTCCCAATTTTGGTCTCTTCTTTCGGATCAACTCAAGCAAACGGCACACAATGTATCCCAACCAATGATAACCCCCCAAACCAACTGATTCTGCTATTTGCCTTTTGTTTAAAACCCTTGCTCTTAAGGTATCCGACTACGTTTGGAACCTTGTTTTTAAAAAGGGGCGCATAAATGGAAAATTTTTTTAATGATATTGAGTGTCCAGATTGGAAAACCATGAATAAAAAAAAGTTTTAAGGACTTTTTGACAAAAAATTATTTAAATACAATTTTTCCCCAAAAAATTTAAATTAAAATTTATTTTTTTTAAAAATGTTTTTTTTAAAAAAAATCCCTTCCATTATAATAATTTTTTCCTGTATAAAAGTTTAGACCTCTTTTACAGGGCTCAGCTTTTTTTTAAAAATTCACATTATTTTCAGAGAAACCCCAAATTAAAAAAATTTTTGGCGTTTTTTTTTTAAAAAATTGCCCCCCTCTGTTGTCATGTATATAAGGTAAACCCACTTCTAAGTTATATATTTTCAGAAATTCTAGTTGAGCTTTTGTAGGGGAAAAACCAATAACCAAGAAAAAATATTATTATTAAAAACAAACAAAAAAATTTAATTTTGAAAAAAAAATAAGAATTAAAAATTCTGTATTTAAATAAAAAAAAAAATCCAAAATTTTTCAAAAAAAACCTTTTATCATGTATTCTAATCTAAAAACTTTAAATATCATAAAATTACCCCTATTTTCAAAAATACTTTCCCGGAGGTCAAAAAACCCCATAAAAAACTTTTTTTGGATATTTTTAGTGGTAGGGGAAAGGTCTGGGGGTATAAAAGTTTTTCTTCGTCTTCAACACTTTCCCTTCCTTTTATGAAACGTCTATGTCATTCAAAAGCTTGCATTCACGATAATGTATCACTGCCGTACCCACATGCTCTTCAACGTTTCATAAGCCTCCGTAGCACTCTTTACCAAGTGAGCACAAAACCTGATGTTCATTTTCTGCTCAACAAACCCCAGTTCTTTCAATGGCCTGTTACTGAATGCATCCCCCAACAAAACACGACACTGTGGCGAGCCATCGGCCAAAAAAAACCCCCACTTTTACAAGTATATTGGTTATTTGAATTACACTCAAAAGTGGTAAATGAAGTGAGTAAAGATCGGCCTTTTTTCGTCCATCATAGTCATGAAAATTCAAAGTATTTATTGGGAAAAATTATTTATATTTTTTGTGAAATTTAGGTAAATTTATCTTTCCTTCAAAAAAAACAAGTAGTATCTTTTTTTTCAAAAATAAAAAAAAAAAGGCCCAAACCCATAAAAAAAATCATAAAAAACAGCAAATTCCTTTCTTAAATTTTTTAAAATTTTTTTTAAGCCTTTTTTTTAACTTTTATTTTAAAAAAACTTTTTTAAGCGCTTTAACCCACTTTTGTTTTTAGTCTTCCAAAAATTTCAACTAAAGGGTTTTTCTCGCAATTTTTTTTTGGTGCATCGAGCGCGTTGATGGATACGAAACAAAAAAAGCGTGTTCAAATCGGTCAAATCATACATCATGTCATTGTTCCCAAAAGTGTCTTTTCCCCGGCATGTCATATTTTACAAATATTTCTTTTTTTATTTTGGAGGTTGTATTGTATGCGTTTTGGTATTTTATTAAAAATAAACGAAAGAAAACACCTTAATCAATTTGGGGCTGTACTCTCTTTCGTAAATCGAGGAAAATTTCCTAAATTGTTCGACTCAGTTGAATCACGACACACAAATATACAACATATGGATAAGAACAGGTATGGTCATAATCAAACATTGGAAAAGTTATTGTCAGTGCAAAATTGGTTAAAAGTTGTTTCTTCTGTGCCCTGTTCATCTGTACTTTGGTACTTGGAAAAATGGAGCCTTCCCTCGAACAAAAACCCAAGTTTGGGTTATGCCGATACCCTTCAAAACCCTTTTTGGATGGTTCCGGGGAGATTCAGACAGTGAAAAGCGAAAGGAAAATAATCGAAAAATTTGTTACAAGTAGTTTCATAGTTTTTTTTTTTCCCCCGGGTTTTTTCTGGTTTTAAGGGGATCTGAAAATTGGGAAACCCTGGGAAAACTTTTAAAAGGGGGGTTTTTATGAAATTTAATTTTCACTTAGATTGAAAATGTATATAAAAATTTTTTTAAAAATATTTACAATAAAAAATTTAAATACAATATTTTGACAAAAAAATTTAAACCTGACCAATTTTTTAAAACAGTCTCCTTTTATGAAAAATGTTTTTTGTTGGGCCTTCAACGTAATTGGCGACTTCAGGGGTTGCCAAAAATAAACATATTAACGGGCCTTTTTATCGGGGGAGAACGCTGATGCATTTGATTGAATTAACATGAAAGGCATGATGCTTTTGGGGAGAGCGCTTTAAAAAACGAATTTGCTTTTAATCCTTAAAAAGTCTTTTAAAATGTTTTTTTGTGTGTGAGTGTAGTGCTGTGAAGTTATGTTTAGTCATCAATAAACTTATTGGGATACAAGGGCTTTTCATTTATCAGATGAACTTAAAATAAACTTACAGTCCTCACTCTCCATTGAATTCTCGAAATACACTTCTATTTAAAAATATTTTGCCTGTTTTTTATATCTCAGACTTCTGTACAGAGGATAATGGAATTTTTGAAAAATAACAGTAGAATGGTTTACTCAAACTACAATAGAAGGGGTAAATTTTAAGAAAAAAAAAACCGATAATTATTTCAATTAATGTAACTATCAAAATAATGTAATTTTCAAAAATCTAGTTCAGACTCTATGGGAAGTCTTTTACTTTTTTATAAACCCCCCCCCCCCCCCCCCCACACACACACACACACACACACCAAAACACACACACACACACACACACACACACACACACACACACACACACACACACACACACACACACACACACACACACACACACACACACACACACACACACACACACACACACACACACACACACACACACACACACACACACACACACACACACACACACACACACACACACACACACACACACACACACACACACACACACACACACACACACACACACACACACACACACACACACACACACACACACACACACACACACACACACACACACACACACACACACACACACACACACACACACACACACACACACACACACACAAAAATCCTCACCATTATTATTATTTATTTATAAAGGGGTTTTTTTTGACCCCCTAAATAATTAAAACAAATTTGATTATATTTTGGATAGCTTTTTGGTAGTCTCACAAATTGTTTAAGATATTACATTCAGAGCTCTGATTCAAACAAACGACTGTTAAATAACTGCATCTGTAACAAATGGATACAAATCAATATTTACAAATAAAAAAAAAGTGAATCGTTTTCAGGTTGGAGGGAACCCCTTTTCCCAAAAAAAGGGGTAAAAAAGGAAAAATTTTTCCCGAAAATTCGAACAATCTGGTCAACCCCTTAAATTGGTTTTTTGACATGACAGGCCTATGAGAAACCATTACACTGATGACAACTTACCCCGAAGAATGGTTATTTTTCCTAGTTTTCCCAACCCCCCTGCCCAAAGATGGGAGGCTCAGTGAAAGACATGGAGCAAAGTGACAGGCGGGGGGTTAAATCCCAACAAAGATATGAGTTAAAAAGGGAAACCCTAATAAAAAAAATATTGTATTAAAAAAGAGTTTTGTTTTTTTTTAAAAAATATCACCAAAACAAAAGGGAGTTTTCTTAGGTTTCTTTTAAGACCCTGATGATTAATTTATATATAAACAAATATATTAATTACGTAATAATGTTTTATTTAATGCATTAATTTAAACGGGTTTGCTGAACCAAAAAATTATCCCTTTTCCCGGGAAAAACAGGCTCAATGTAAACAAATAGTGAATTCCTTTTTTAATTAGGATGAATTTTCTTCATTGGATATAACAATCATGTCATAAAGTAAAACTACTTAAAAAATATTTTTCATTTACAATAAGATATTATATATTTCAGTGAAAATTGTTTTACACGAAGTTGGGAGGACTAAAATATTTTTCCATGTTAAAAGAATTTCGTGTGTTAAAGGATATTGAAAAAACAAACAAACACACATATATTTAACAAAATTAAGTTTATTTAAGTACATTTTGTTTACAGATTTTGGATATATCTTTTAAAATTAAAAATAAATTTAACAAAAACATTCACAACTTGAGGGGAAATTTTGGGATACAAAATTTACTTTTTACCAAAATCTTTACAGATTTCCCTTTTTGTTTTCTTTTGGATCAACACCCTTAAAAGCTCAATTTCTTTAAAAATTGGTTGCAGCTTTCTAAACTTTTTGCCATTGAGCTGATAAAAAAATTCTTCTTTAATAAAAAGAAAAAGGGGGAACCAAACTCACTGTTTTTTACTCACAAAAGCCATTACTCGCCACCAGTTAAACCCCTGATTGGGGATGGAATGGTTTTGTGTGGCACAAAAAAAAAGTGGGTTCCCCCATACCCCTTGTTTTTTTTTCCCTACTGTTTTAAATCCTATGTATGTAGTATGTAAAATTTTGTTGAGTATTTGTTATTAATAGTTAATTTTATTAAGTATTGCTAATTATATATTCAATAATGAATTTCTTACTGTTTTTTGTTCTCGAAAATCGACAAAATCAAAAAAAAGAAAAAATGTTGGGTGGCGAATTCAACATAATGGGGGGAAAAATATGGTTTTTCGACCCTGGGCCCCCTCTTGAAAATTTCTCGTTTGGCTGGGACATTGGAAATCTTTGACAAAATAAACCCAAAAAACAAAAGAACTTTTGGGAAAAAAACCCACTTTTATACCCATATTCAAAGGGTTGTTGAGCAGAAGCGAGCAGGGTGAGAAGCGTCTTATTCAAAGGGTTAATTATATTATGGCTACATTAGTTTGCCCCAAGGGCCCAAAAAAGACCCAAAAAAACAAATTCATTATTTTTTCTAATTTACCCAAATAACCAACTTTTAAAAATTTTTCCAACTCTGAAAAGAGATAAAAGGTTTTATTTCTCCCCAAGGTTTAATCAAAAAGGAGCCTGGAAATTTAATTCTACCCCCAAATAAAAATTTTTTCCCCGTAATATCTGTTGCGCCCACATTCCCTAAACAAAGTTTCCACCTTTCTAAAACCTTTGTCATAATTCTTTTTTAAGGGAAAAAAAAAAATATTTTTAAAAGCTTTATAAAAAATTTTTTTCGTAAATACTTTCTTACTGATGAGAATAAAAGAATTGTATGACACAACTGATCAAGTTATACAGTGAAATACGTTTATATCGGAAATAATACAACGCTACCGAAAAACTATGTATTTTCATGCATTTTTTTTTCTTACCATGAAATGAAAATCGTTCAACATGAAAAGATTTCCTTTCTGTGATGGAACAAAATACGAAAAACACCAGTCGCGCAGGCGAGATTTAAGAGAGGTGGTTTCACGTGTTACGTAGAATGGGGGCTTACTTGGCTTTGAAATACCCTCGAAATAACTTGTAACAACAGCCAATTTTGTTTATCTTTCATTTTCCACCTCTACAAACGCCACTCAAAACATCTAATGTCTCATCAGTTGGCTTAGGACTTCGGAGACGAGTACATTGAAGTGTAACTAAATTTGCTTACCGAATTTTTTTTTTCTATTTTAGAAGAATTATTTTTTACGAGCACAATGGCACAAAGAACTCAGGGGGAAAACAAACAACAATTTCGCTGAAAGTGAAAATGGAGTTTCTATAGGCTGTTGATTAAAAACAGAAGATAAAAAAGGAAATCTGTGAAGATTTTTTGGAATCGTTAAATTTTGTATTAAGTTCTTGTGACTGATTTTTGTTTCATTGATTTTTATTAGATAAATGGGAAAAAATACATCCTTTTTAAATAAAAAGTTCTCTTAAAAAACCCAAAATTTGTTGAATATGTGTTTTTTTTTTTTGCAATATCCTTTAACACGAAAATTACTCCAATTCCCTCAGTTTCGTGTTAAACGATTTTCACTGTATATCAAATGAAAAATATTAAAATTAACATGTAAAAGGAAACTAATCAAGAGAAGGGCTTATTTTTAAAAGTAAAAGGAAGATGCGTGTGAGAAAGTTTAATGTGTTGAACGCTAAAGATTAAAAAATAAAGTAATGAAAAAAGGGGTTTTGGTTGGGGTTTTAAAGGGATCCGACTAAATTTGGAACCATGATTTTTCCCAAAAACGTGTAAATGGATAAAAATTTTTTGATATTTAGGTTTTACTTATAATTGGGGTACGTAAAAAATTTTTTGGAAAATCCAAAAATTATTTAAATAAAAATTTTTGGGAAAAAAAAAAACTTAGAATAACCTTTTTTTCCCAAAAATTTTTTCCTTTTTTAAAAAAAGCTTCTATTATATTAATATTTTGCCTGTATTCGGGTCAAGAAACCCCTGTACAAACTAGCTTTAAAATTTTGGGGCATAACTTGGAAATCCGGTTTTTTATGCGAAAACAGAAGGAAAATTTTAAAAAAAATACGCTGATAATTATTTAAATGGTTGAACTCTGAAAATAATGTGAATTTTCAAAAAAATGGGGTTTAAACCCCTGTACAGAGATCTGAGCTATATACAGGGAAAATATTAATACATTAGAAGCATTTTTTTTCAAAAAGAACATTTGGAAAAAAAATTATTCCCAAATTAATTTTTGCCAAAATATTTTTTTAAATAATTTTTTTTTCATGATGTCCTTAAAAAAAATTTTTTTACATGTTTTTAATCTAAGTCACACTAAAAATTTGTAAAAAATTTTATTTTTTGTGCTTTTTTAAAAACATGGTTTTCCCACCGTAGTCGGATAACCCTTTAAAGAAGTTTCCTTTAGTTTAACAATTTTTTTTTTAATTTAAGCCAGTGGTCTTTTAAAAAGTGTTCCCCCAAAACCCCGGGATTCCCAAAAGGGATACCAGGGGTTCCACCGGGGTTAAAAAACAAAACCAAGGGAAAAATTAAAAACTGTACCCATGGATTTCCCCTTTCTTGAAATTTTTATAGTTAAAAAGTATCTAAAACTCGTCCTATTTTTTAAGACGAAAAAATTTTTTTTTATATAACCTTTTTTTAAAACACCACTTTTTAAACTTTTATTGGGAAAAAAAAAGATGATAAAAAAAAATTTTATATATATACTTTTCCCATTTGTTGCGAAAATTCTTTTTTTATATCTCGGGGTTTCCCGGAAAAAATTTTTACTCGTTAGTTAACAATTTTAAAAACCAAAAATTTCTGATGAAAAAAGCACCTGTTTTTCATTTGAGGAAAAAAACCACCAATGGGAAGGGAAAAATCAACATATCAACAGATTTCATGTTTTAAAAACAAAATTTAAAAAGCCAAATATATAAAAAGTTTTAGGTTGAAAAATTCATACCCAAAAAAACAGGACTTCTCCCCGGGTTTTAAAAGGTTTAAGGTATCCAACTTAAAGGGAACCCTGATTTTAAAAAAGCATAAAATAATTTTCTTTTATATTTAGGGCACTTAGATTAAAAATACATGTTTAAAATTTTTTGGGGCATTTGGTTTTTTAAATTAAAAATTTTTGGAAAATTCTTAGAATAACCTTTCTTAAATGTTCTTCTTTTTTAAAAAAAGCTTCTATCGTATTAATATTTTTTCCTGTATTCGGGTCGAAACTCTTTCAGAGGCTCAACTAGAATTTTTTAAATGCCCTAACTCGGGGAAATCCGGTTTTTATCCATGTTTTTCGAAAACAGGGGGAGAAATTTTAAAAAAATACGCCGATAATTATTTCAAATGGTTTGTAACTCTGAAAACAATTTGAATTTTTCAAAAATCTTAGTTTAGTCTCTTGTACAGAGGTCTAACTATATACGGCAAAATATTAGAAAGCATTTTTACAAAAGAGAATATTGGAAAAAGTTATTCTAAGATATTTTGCAAAAATATTAGTTTAAACTATTTTTGTCATAATTTCTTAAAACATTACATTACTAAGTGACATAATATCATGAAAATATACATTGATACATTTTTAAAATCAGTGTTTCAGAATCGGATACCTATGTTGAAATATATTTCTCTCAACGTAAGTGCCTACAAGAACAAAGTATAAAAACAAATTAAACTCAGAATATATAATGTGATTGCATTTAATCTCAATAGACCTAGACTTCCATAGTTTGAGCGAAAGAAAAGCAAGCACATATCCCAGTTACTAAAAATAATGCATGCATAAGTAACACTTGGATCACAAATTAATATTATTAATAAATAAATTATATTAAAAAATTAATTATAATTTTTTTAATAATAAATGCAATAATTTTTTTAATTGCCTTCACATAAAGTGCCTACAGCATTTTGATCATATTCTTCAAAGTATATGCATGGAATAGGGTTCCACAAAAACACTTTCTAGTTCTAGGGGTTCCACGAAAGCACCTTCAAGTTCTAAAGGCTCCGTGAGTTGAAAAATTTGAAGACCACTGATTTATAAGCTATAGGTTACACAAAGACAACACATCTTCTGAAAAAAAATAATGGGGGAACAAGGCAAAAAACAAGGGCGGATTTTCATAGCAACCACATCCTTTCATCACTTGAACTCTACTGAAGATAGATGGTCATTAGAGGGCGCTTCTGCTGTTTTGGACAGTCAGTTACTGTTATAACAGGAGTGATTACAAGAGTAAGTTATGCTTGTTGGTGAGAATTAGTAAGAAGCACACCAAAACTTTTCAAATCATTATTTTATTCACCCAATATGCACTTATATTTCGATTTTTATTTTAATAAGAGATATAATAAGAGATATATTTAATATTTTAAGACTTTTATTTATTATATTTATACTTATTTTTTTTAAACCATTCAGCATACTATTATATTAGACTTGTTTAAACAAATCCCGAAAATTAAGTTAAAAATTTAATATTTAATTGGGTCAGACAGAAATTTGTATTGTTACTTGGGATAGAGGCTCGTATTTTCTAGTAGGTTAATAAAGATATATATCATTAACAAAATAAAAACGTTTCTTCGCTTTTTTATTAATTAATAATATAAAAGCAAAGTAAGCGTAATTATTAGTATTCCTCCAGTAAAAGAATGCATGTGTCTGCAATAAATCGAAGAACACATATTAATTTAGCTAATTGACTGCTGTTTTTTCATTTCTTTACGCTATTATTAATTTAATGCAAGAAATTTGTAGAAGTTCGTTAAATAATTTTTTTAAGTATTAAGTAATTAAAATAATGGCATGTTAGATTTCTTTTTATTTTTTTTATCTAGAATAGAGGGATATAATATTTTTTAAAGGCTTTTTAATATAATGTCAAATAATTACAAACATTTTCAAAACTAAATACATGAAAGCACTTATATTTCACTTACTGTGGAAAAATAAGATGTAATACACTAATTTTAAAACAGAAAATGTTACTTACGTACTATCGCAACCTATTAGCGACATTATGAAACTAAGCACCTGGTTGCAATTCAGCGTGCACGACACATAGGAAATCGGAGTTGCCAACTTGGCGAGTTACTAATAGAGTTGACGATTGTTGCGATAATACCTAAGTGCCCAGAAAATCACTAAAGATGTGGTTAAATAACAAGTAATATAAAAAAAAATTAATGTCAATTCCTACTTAGGTCAACAAAGAAAAATTTTATTTTAGTTACTTTTTTACTAAATAATTACAATTAATATAAATATGTATATGCATATGACAGAAAAATAATATTAATTGGCAATTAATTTTTATTATTTATCATTAAAGTATCGTATTGTCATCCAAAATAATCCTGAATATAAAATTTCAGTTCAACGAATGCTTTAAAACGTGAGAAGAAAAACAACTTTTAAAGTTTTGACCCAAAGTCGCTAAAAATGAAGCCAATGTGACTCTGTATCTGTAATTCTTTAAATAATTAGTTTCAGTCAATTAATTTTAATTAAATATAATTAAATTATCGTATTGTCACCCAAAACAATCGTGTATAGAAAATTTCAGCTCAAATGAGCGCTTTAAAATGTGAGAAAAAAAACCTTTTAAGTTTGACACAAGTCGCCAAAAGAGTCACTAAGTTGCCAAAAATGATGCCAACGTGGCTGTATCTGTAATTCTTAGAATAATTAATTTTAATCAATTTATTCTTATTAATTAAAATTAAATTCCCTTATTGTCATCGAAAATAATCATGTATATAAAATTTCAGCTCAATTGAACGCTTTAAAATGTATTTTTATTTACGATTGAAAATTTGAATAATATAAGGGAGATTATGAACTAATAGTAGGAATTGAATAACAATAATAAAAAAAAGTATTTTCTGCTATCTGCTGATGCAATGCCGTTAAGTATTTAATAAATTTATTCAAAAACTTTAAAGTGAAAGATACAAATATTTTCATCACAAAATAATATTTTTTTTCAAAAAGAAATAATGGTCTGTAGCAATTCTTGTATAAAAGAGCTCTTTGTTTTTTTCACTTCAGGAGACAAATACGTTTTAAAAGCCTCAAATTACGATATGAAAAATAGGAAAAGAATTTTAGAACAATTTTAACTTAATACTTATCACTATTTAGTTGTAAACATGGAAAAAAAAAAGGTCAAAAAGAAACGAAATGATCTGAACTATGGAGTTTTCTTTTAAAATAAACAACATAGATACAAATGGCTTAGTTGTAAAATTTCTCAGGAGTTTAAAATTTAAGAACTGAAGAAAAAAGAAAATAAGCCAGTAACGTTTTCAAATACTAAATCCTGGACTACGGCAGCGAGGTTAGTCGAATTTTTTGTGGGCATTTATATTTCTTTGTGATGTCCCTGATGAGACTGTAGTTGAGCCATTACAGAAAGCAATTATATTTTAAGAAATTGCATTCATAAACTGAAATTAGATTAAAAGAAAAATTATATATAGCTACTATCTTCAAATTAAACATACGGGCAATCCCAAAAAAAAAAGGCAGAGTGGTGTGGATCAGGATAATTCTATTATGATGTGAGCGTAATTGTCAATGATATTAGTCTGTATTTAACCACATTAGTATCATGTCATGGTCAGGAACTGTAGGCTGGTGTTGTTGGAACCAAGTCGAATCCTTATGGTCATTAAAGATCCCTCATGTAACAGGTTGCAACCATGTTATCTCTCTGGTTCAAAATTACGGGTTCCTCTACATATTGTCTTCATGAGTTTTTAATGCAACTTCAGTTTATCTAACGATATGATTTGTTACTATTAACAGAAGCTTTGATGGCTAGTAGAAATTCTTGCTCAGAGATATTCAAAACGAGACGTGACACTCAGTTCTTTTTGCAAGGTAGATCTGGTGCAAGTCAAACTCAATTGTTTATCTAAATTTTTATAAGGTGAAAAAAGTGAAATTTTCAGGGGGGGGGTGGTTCTTTCATAAATTAGGCCAAAATTTCCAAAAAACCCAAATTATTTTATAATATATTTTTTTTGATTTTTTAAACTTTGAACTTGAAAAAAAAACTTTTATTACACTGTTAAAGATCCTGTTGGCTCATGAACAGAATCTGCGCAAACACATTTAATTATATTTTTATTTGTCACGCGTTTCTGTTAACGTAAGTATCTGGCAACACAATTGTTTTGTTTCGATTTATTCGTGATATTCTTATTCGAATCGAATCGTGGAGTAAAAAGAGGTATGGAAACTTTGTTCTTGAAGAATTCTTAATGCCAAAATTCGTATTCTGTCGAAATTATATTCTTGATTTATTCGAAACTATTCTTTCCTGCTGTGACGTCTCTCGCGTCCTTCTTCTAACATAACTCCTAAGTTCTTTGACGGCCACGATTAATGGCAAAACTTTTCCAACCCAATACCAAAAAAAAACGGATCAATATCAAATGGATATATTTTAAAAAGGAAAGGCTTTGATGAGATATGGGAAAACCAAAGGGGAAAATTATTGGAACAAAAAATTTAGTAAAAAGCTTTGGAAGAAGGATACGTTCATCTAATTAAAAATAAAAAAAGATTAAGAAAGTCGGGAAGTTTCTCATCTATAATTCTTGGGTATTACTTCAACCTATGAAGGAAGGTGACCTTGAAGGTAATTTTTGTATAAGAAGTTAGATTAGACTGCTGATTAAATATAATTAAGATAAAATCTAGTTGCGCGATCTGACTTGAATATAATTTAATTGGGGGTTAACTCTACTTTAAGAAAATTGTTAATTAGAATTAAGTAATTTAAGTTATTCTTAATAAAGTTTTTAAAATTTAAAAAGTCTCATCATTTAGATAATCCCCACCTCTGCCGCGGATCCTACTAACATATCATCACAGGATAGCTATGTCCACCCTTTAGATTTTTTTAGATGAATTTTGTTTTTAATTTTACAGTCCGTTCATTCCATTTAAATTAAAATCTGTATCAACAGATCCATTAACTAATGGAGCTTTATATATTTTTTAGATATATTTTTAAGGAAACCGAAACGCGTTCTAAATCTTTAAAAAAGAAGATCTTTCAATTTTAAACTTTTAAAAAAAAAATTTAATGTTGATTCTAAAAATGTACAGCATGTATACGTTTAAAGTGTAATACTCAAGATATATTGTAGTTTTAACACATAAACAATAGTTGCCATGCCCAGCTGTACAGCTGAAAAGTACACTCACAAACATCCCTCCCCCTGAACTAGTTCTTTAAAGATTAAAAACATACTTAGAGGCAACTGTATCAGAACTTTTAAAATGTTTGCATGACCGTACCTACAGCCCAGATGAAAGCATCAATAACTGTGTGTGGAATCGAGTTCCTAAAAACATATTTATGAGCAAAAAAACTTTTGCAGATGGTGTAATGCTTGCAATGATATGTTTAAATGAAGGTGTTCATCTAAGAGCAGATGTATTTAAAGAACTAAAATGAATCCAGGGATCAGAACTTATAAAGGTCTTCGAAAAATTGACAAAATTAGAATTTGTGAAGTCGAAATGGCAGTTGAAAAGCCAGTAAAGACGCCAGGTCTATTAAAAGACAAAATAAAAGGAATCAGAATACTTTGAAGAATTTACGCAAGATGAATATTGTGCTGGGATGCTTTAAATATCAAATTTTATGTAGCTGTACCATTTTACTTAGTTTTTTTATTATATTACTCAAAATGTGTTTTTCCAGTTTTTAGGTGCATTTGTAGAAAAATTTATACATTATATTTTAATGAAACTTGGTATGGGCTTTCGTATAATGATAATGTATTTAGTGCAGGGGTACTCACAACCTTTTTTTCTGTTGGGCCGCATGCATACGTCAGCTATTTCACGCGGGCCGCATTCATATGTTACTTATTTCATGCGGGCCGCAACATGATGATAAATGGAGGAGGGGGCGGTGAGAAATGCTTTAAGACCAAGATAACATTGGAAATTTAAAGTGTGGAAAATTGATCAAAATATTACAACTCCTTTTTTAAATATTATTTTTTATATGTTTTATTTTGTCACTAACAATAAATTAGAAGCATTTAAGAGACCCTCCTTCACAATTTCTGCATCTCTCAAGTAAACGGTTTCATATGATTACCAATAATATAACAAACTTCATAGGTTGTCTTTGTTACCATTGTGATATTACCACTGACAAAACACTTTGTTGCTGTTGAAAAGATTATTCAAGAAACCTATTTATCCCCTCTTGAAAGAGATCTTCGAGGAAAAGTGTCATTGAATGATACCTTTTTATTGGTATTTTTTAAATACAGCACTTTTGTGACAAATGAAGCAATTGCTGACCCATGTTTGTTTTTCACTACAAAATAGTCAGTCTCCCAATCGTCTTGAAACAAAATATTTTCTTCGAATATTTTTTCTCTTGCAAGATATGAAAGATAGTTAAAAATTAGTTCCATCCATAAAATTGTCGCTTTTCCACTGTTGTCTGTTATCACTAGCCGTACACGTTCCAAAAGCAAAATTGATATATTTGATTTCTTGACAAAGAATTTCAAACCAAATTTGTAATACTATGTTCTTAAATAAGTAAATTTTTCAGAGCAATGGACTATGACTGGGCCACTTAAAAAGCCTTGGTGGGCCGCAGGTTGAGCATTCCTGAAATATAAGTATTTATATTTTAACTGCCCAATTTTTAAAAGCAAATTACCATTTTTATCAAAATTTAAGAGTCAAGATTCAAATTTATGTTAAAAAAGGTTCTGATACTGAAATATAAAAAAACTAATACATATAAATAAAAGTAAAATTTTGTAACTAAAACTGCATGTTTTTGGTGTTATAAAAGGAAAAATACTGGTACCTAATCAGCCCCATGCATACGAAAGCTCTTTTGGTGCATACTTTTTCGAACCTTAACATTTTAAAAAATATTGTATATATTTACTAATTTTACGTTATAGTATATTAAGAAAAGTTTATAGATTGCATGACCCAAGTTCATGCATGAAGTTATTTTGTTTTTGAAAATAATGTTCTTTCGAAACTCAAAAATTTTCTTGTTTTGCATTATGAAGAACGTCCCGGTTTTCTTACAATTACATTTTTAAACGCAAAAGTAAGTCTTCAAATCTGGTTCGAGCATTATTCAATTTTCATAAACTGTCACCAATATGGTTGAGATAATATGTAAGTACCAAATAATTTTTTCATAGAAATGATGAATGGAAAATTATTTAAAATAATAAATGTAATTTTTAGCATATAATTATTTCGTTTTTTTTATATATTTGTCCATATCTTCCTGAAATATTACTTTAAATTTTAACCTGAAAGATTTATATTATCTATACACCTTATAAATCACAGACGTAAACAATTCACAAATAAGATGGAATGTCAAGTTTGCTTTTTAAATATTTTAATGAATAAAATCAAAACATGTTAAATGTGCATGAGTAAATCTCAAAGGTCTGAGAACTTTCGTTTTCTCACACTCAACATACCACTCCATTAATTTTTTTATTTTCTTCAAAGCTCATTCTTCTGTCACACACAAAGAAGTTAAGCTTTTGAGTACCCATTTCAAAAGAAATCTTTGACTTCTGCCAAACGACTTTTTGAAAGAACCTCAGTAAACAAAAACTTTTAAGAAAAGCTGGTGGAAGACTGTTTATTTTTTACGATTCTTTTTTAGACAAATAGGAAATAGAAAGAAATATATTTTCTTAAGCTTTCGTATATACTGTAATGTTTTATAATTTTCACATGTTTCTTCTGAAGAAAGCAGAAATAAATTATTGATTTGTGATATAATTCAAAACAAAGATTTTGCACCAACACAATTAACGAGTATAAGAATTGCTACAACGTTAAAAAAGAATCAATAAAACTTATTCTTTTAGAATATTTTCAATCACTCCGTTAGAAACAAATAAAATATGTAGGCGAAGAAAACTTTTGATTCTATTTATTATTGAATTATTTTTTTCTTAAAAAAGTACTTAAGTTACAATTTTGTTCTTAACTCGTTTCATGTGAGATAGAAGAATCAAAAGTTTCGAATATCTTAAGAATAAATGTTTTCCCTAAAAGAGAGATAGAATGTGAAATGCGTTTTTTCCCAGATGATTTTTTTTATAGAATGGCTGTTAAAATAAACTAATGTATTTGAAAGAAATAGCACTTGAAGCAGTAACGGGATTTGTTCAAATGATGAAATAATGTTTGAGTAAATATATATCGGGGTTAAATATTAAACATAAGTGATTTGCCTTGATGAAAAATTGAATTGAAACTATTAAAATACGAAGTTATAGTTGAAACATAAGGCAGTCCAGAAAAAAATTGTAAATTTTTGTAAGGACTATGACGAGACATATTTGGTGAAAAATGTTGGTACTATTCTGAAAATTTTATTCCTCTGAAGTCCATAACACATTTATTATAATGACTTAGATGTATAATCAACAACTCTTAAATATTACTCGTAAGATGATCCCAAATTTATGATGCTCAATTATTCACATGTCTATGCATTTCGATTTTGCAAGTGAAAGAATAATTGATATTTAAGACAATATGTTTTTAATCTTCATATGCATTTATCATATATCTCTCACGGTTCACATAACGAAATGTTCTGATGAACACATATAATTGATTTGAAACAAGTAATATAAAACAAATTTTTATGTCAATTTCTACTTAGGTCAGCGTTTCTCAAAGTGTGGGGCGCGCCCCCTGGGGGAGCGTGATAACCCTACAAGGGGGGCACGAGCATATCGAAAATTTAAAGATTAAAAAAAAAAAACACTGGAAAAATACTTTCCAGTGTCCAAAAAACAAAATACTTTCTTCCATAATACAAAAAAATACACAACAACACTGATATAATTTATGTTTATCATCTGGCGTTTTTCCGTCATCAAATAGCTATCTTTGATCCCAAAACCAAATTAAAAAAATTTTTTTTGTCTAATTTGCTGTAAATCCTCGATGAGAGATTTTTTTTGACTATGCTTTCTTTTTCTATTACTCGTTAAAAGAAAAAACGAAACCCAGACCCTGAGAAAAATTCGAAGAAGATAAAAAATTCATCACTGTAATTATTATTGAAATACTGTACATTGGTCGTAGAAAGAAAAGGAAGACATGATTCACTTTTCAGCCAGGCAGCATAATACATTTGCTGACCATTTGATTAACCTTCCAACTTACTGGTATGATTAGTTCTACATTAGTTCCGTCCCATCTTTTATGTGTTTTTTTTCGCTTAGGGAAATTGTAAATAATAAAGAGTTTTATGGTATTTGGAAAAGGATTGATTGATTAGAAGGATTATTTGGCCTAGATTTATTTTTATGAGTATTCTCAAACATATAAAGCATAATGAAAAACGTCATAATTCTTTTTAGAACATCCGTATATTTGTTCTGAATACACTTTTAACCCGGGAGCGGTGGCGCGGGGCATCTGTGATCTCTATTGAAGGAAGTTGAAACTGATCAAGCAAAGGAAGAACTTGCTGAAAGAATGCATATTATTCATGATTGAGAAACGCGATGAACATGAAAGGAAAATTTTCAAATGCTTCCTAAAGAGCTCCATCAACTAAAATAGGAAGCCATAAGTGTACCACAAGGTTGAGTTCGCCTAGTCAAAAAGACACAAGAAACAAAAAGTTCAATTTGCTATTTGTTGATCACCAAGGGTGTCACGAGTTCGAGTCCAGTACCACTAAAGACCCACCATGTAGGGGAGAGATGCGGATTAAATCTGTCGAGAGCTCAAACGTCCTCTTGTTGGAGTGGTGGGGTAGTTAAAAGAGGCCAGTTCGTGTCGCCCTCGTCACTTGACCATGGTTCAAAATTACGAGGTCCGTCTCCAAAAGCCCTCGTGTAGCTGAACAGTGCGACGTTAATATTCACTCACTCGATCATGAAAGCTCTTTAAAACTACAATAACTTGAACAAAATATGACAGCTTTGCCAGCAAATAACATTCCTGTAATACTAGTGAAAAGTGTCTCTGATTTGCGTCTTTTATTAAGGTCTTGCACTTTTGAATCATTTTAGTTCAGTTTTATTGGAGTTTTCTCAAATTATAAAAGAAAAATTGAAAAGTCCATGAAAGCCGATAAGTATACTTTCTCTTAATTAAATTATTCACTGGAATTCCGATTTTTATCGTAGACAGTAAAAATAATTATAAACAAATGATTAGGGTGACTGAGTCCCCCCGCACTACCATTAGCGTTAGTATCGAGTGCGCGCCTGCTCCCGGGTTAAAACATTTTGAAGTCTTCTCGCTTTAAATATTAAAAAGTAACACAATTATTCTTCATCGGAATTTTATATTCTTTTTCATTATTTAACATTAATTCTAAATGCTAATTCTGTGAAGTTTAAAATTACAGTTCTTTTAAGCAGTTATTTACAATTATAGCATTTATCTAAAAAATCATTTTACATTTTTGTATACAATGTCGTGCACGCAGTTTTAATCTCCTTACAATTCAGCTATTACATCAAGAGTAATGTTTGATTTTTTTTAAAAATGAACTCGTGCGAAGAGCCGGTACTTCAGCCAGTATACGTTTAATGCATCAGTACTGAAGAAGGTATTTTATAAATAATTTCTTAATACCAAATTAAGAACAAGTTTAATAATTGTTAGTGACTTCCATGGGCTTGTCTTATAGAGCAAAGTTTTTCAAAGGAAGGTTTAATATTAGAAATTGACACTGAGTTATTTTTCTATATTTAGTTGAGATCTATATTTTGTCTTCAAAGCAGCCACTGTTGAAAATCCGGTTTAACAAAGGTAGGATGTTGAAAATGGTAATAGTATACGAAGTGCTTTTGTTTTCAGTGCAGAAAATTCATCATCCACCTCTACCCAAAATTCAAAGAGTGATTTATTACAAAATTGCCTTTTAATTTTTCCCTGGATGTGAAATCTATGATGATTTCTTCTTCGAAAGTTGAGAGCCCTTCTGGAGTATTTTGAAATAGATTCCTAATCCACTTGTAACTTGCTACCAAGTTGTCCTCATCAAGAAAATACTTTTTAAAATTCTTTGTCAACATGGCTAAATGATTTTATATGGTTTTAAAAACAACTTTCACATGTTGTTCTTCAGATTTGTAAGTTTTAACACATAACGAGCTGGTGCTTTTTTTTCATCATTTACTTCAGTAGTGGTAAATCCAAAATTTAAGTATTTTTGAGAATATTTCCCTGATTTAATTTTCGGAACCATTCTCTTCTGTGGACTTGTTGATCCTTTATTATCGTCGAATGTTCGCTTACGACTTAAAAATGTGCGTATGATTTTGTTTTAATCTACTGCCGTAAATACTTAATTACCGTGAATTACAATTAACGTGCAAATTAAAAAATGAACATTCAAGCTAGATTCGGTGGCTATAGAAGTATCAAGTCGACCCAAACACTGGAATTGTACGAGGAAAAGCATTTTTACATGTTTTGCGCAGACGTCCGATAGGTTGCCCAGACTCGCGCAAACGTACCCGATAATGCTAGATGTGATGCATATGATAGAGAGCAACATAGACTAGACTATTTTTCTAATGGCATTTGTACTTTTAGAAATGGGCGCTGAAGGAAATAAATCTTTAATTAAATATATCATTTTGCGATCTGTTCCAATTTAAAAATTAGAGAAAGAAAAATAACATAATAAGTAATATTCTTAAAATATATATTACTTAAAAGTAACATATACACAATTTAATACTTATACAGTTTATAATTGGGTCGGCAGTATTGAAAGTTTGAGAAACACTGACTTAGGTCGACAAAGACAACTTTTATTTTAGATACTTTTTATTAAGTAATTACAATTAATATAAATATGTATATACATATGACAGAATCATAGTATTAAGTGGCAAAATAGAAAGCGACTTTCCTTGTAATTTTTCATTTTCCTTTCTATATAGGGTGTAGGACTATCATTTTTGTTTGTTACTATTTATTCGTTAATTACATTTAATTATTCCAATAAAATAGTATAGTAAAAAGAAACCACATTTTCAGGATTTAGGCCATCCCAGGTGGGATTTGAACCCACGACACGCAATCCATTGCGTTACAGGGACACAAGGAGCGATTTTCCTTTCTATATATGGTGTTGGACTATTATTTTTACTTGTTACTATTTATTCATTAATTAAATAGAATTGATGAATTAATATTTGAAAAAAACTGTATTAACATCAAGTGTGATCCACTACAAGTATAAAAAATTTTTTTTGAACTTGAGTAGATGAATAAAAAGTATTTTATTAACGATTGAAAATTTGAACAAGATATATATATATATATATATGTATGTATAAATATATATAGGAAGAGTGGGAATTAATGGTAGAAATTGAAAAAGTTAGATATCATTAAAGTCCAAATTAATTACAAAGTAAATAATATGAATAAATTAAATTAAAATGTTTTTCGCAAGAGTATAGTTCTGCAGTAGAAATGAGTACATCTTTTCCAATTGGTTCTTTTTCCGAATTACGTTTTATCAGTACTTGTTTGATGCTAAGTACATATACTTTCTTTAAAATCCTCTGTATTTTTGCGTTATACAACGAAGTGATTGTGTAAAGAATATTCTTAACAATTCAAAGTATATATGGATTTTATTTAAAGCATTGAAGATAAACAAGTAATATAAAAAAATATTTTTAAGTCAATTCCTACTTCGTTTAAAAAAGAAAATTTTTATTTTAGCTACTTTTTATTAAATAGTTACAATTAATATAAATATGTATATACATATGAAAGAATCTCAACATTAAGTGGTAATTAATTTTTATTAATTATCATTAAATTATCTCGCATTGTCATCCTAAATAATCAAGTACATAAAATTTCAGTTCAACTGAATGCTTTAAAATGTGAGAAAAAAAAAATCTTTTCGAGTTTTGCACAAGTCACCAAAAGAGTCGCTAAGTCACCAAAAATGATGCCAACGTGGCTGTATTTGCATTTCTTTAAATAATTAGTTTTAATTAATTAATTTTTATTATTTATAATTAAATTACTGTATTGTCATCCAAAATAATCACGTGTATAAAATTTCAGCTCAATTGAGCGCTTTAAAATGTATTTTATTAACGATTGAAAATTCCACCACGAAAAATAAATAAATATATAGAGAGTGTGAGTTAATAGTAGGAATTGAAAAATTAATAATAAAATGTTCATAATTTTATTAATACATACTATAAAGCGGAATATGCCACAAAACGTCCATCTAAGTTCGTGACAAGCTGAAACATAGAGCAGCGTACACTTCCCATTTTAGTGCACGAAATGCTTTTTAAGCAGCTTAGGTGTTACAGCAAGTTACGTAAAATATTGTGAAATATTATTTGACAAATAGCAAGCTTATGATGGGTTCTATCCACGACCCTTCTATTATATATATAAAAAAAATCCTCTTGCTGAAATTCTTTTTCAACCGTGGTTTGAGAATAAAACCACCTTCCGTCGAAAGAAATTGATTTTATGCTAATTTGAGTGTTATTTAAACCCTGGCAATGGGAGTGTTAGTTTTAGTAATAGCGTTACTATTAAAGTCAAATTAAAGAATTGCTTTTCAGAAACATTGGTGTAAGAGCGAAGAAATTTTAGATTAGAATATAACCAATCCAGTAGAGCTCATTCGAGTGCTTTTTTTATCGAATCAAAATTCAGATATAAGTACCTAATTATTTATCTTAATATTTTGATCTAAACTAATTGCTTCCTCTACTTATAATCCCTTATTGATAATAAATATATTGAACTGAAATAAAAATGATTATATTTATAACAATGTCTGCTGATTCGATGTCTCAAACTACTCTCGCAACCAATGAAATATGACAATTTGACTATCGAACTCAGAAGGTTATGCACTCTAGATATTATGACTTGCCCCAACCTTATAACAGAATTAGAACCATGAGATGAATACTGAGAATAACCACAAACGATCGAGTTAATGATTTTATTTATTATTGTATCCTACATATGAGAATGATCAATTATAATCGAATTAATTGAAGTTTAAGGTATCCGACTACGTTTGGGGAACCGTGATTTTAAAAAAGCGCATAAATGGATAGTTTTCATGATATTTAGTGTCACTTAGATTAGAATATATGTATAAAATTATTTTAAGGACATATTGGCAAAAAAAAAAAATTATTTAAATACAATATTTTGGCAAAAAATTAACTTAGAATAACCTTTTTTTCAAAATATTCTAATTTTGTGAAAAATGCTTCTATTATAATAATATTTTGCCTGTCTATAGCTCAGACCTCTGTACAGAAGCTCAACTATGAATTTTGAAAAATTCACATTATTTTCAGAGTTACAACCCATTGAAATAATTATCGGAGTTTTTTTCTTAAAATTTCTCCCCTCTGTTGTCGTAAAACATGGATAAAGCCACTTCTAAGTTATATGTTTCAAAAATTCTAGTTGAGCCTCTGTACAGAGGTCTGAGTTATATACAGGCAAAATATTATTATAATAGAAGCATTTTTCACAAAAGGAGAACATTTTGAAAATGGGTCCTTCTGTGTTCATTTTTTGTCAAAATATTGTACTTAAATAATTTTTTATTGCAATACTATGTCTTAAAACTATACTTCTTATTGTAATACTATGTCTTAATATTATGTCTTAAAACATTTTTATATACATTTTCTAATCTAAGTGACACTAAATATCATAAATATTATCCATTTATAAGTTTTTACAAAATCACGGATACGAACATAGTCGGATACCTTAAAAAGTGTGAAAGAATGTAGACATCCTAAAAACGTCCTTCTCAAAATGACCTACATTCCCGAGAATACGTAGGATATTCAGATCAAACTATCAATAAGGCTTATCTGTGAACTTTTCGTCGCATGTTACACTATTGACGTCAACAAGTTCTTGGAACTAGATAACGACGTGTCACTAGTAGATAAATCCAATTTTCAAAAGTTAAATTTTAATGAATGACACGCAACACAATATTTTGGGCACACCAGTAATCAAAATGGTTTGCATTTTGTTCAAAAATAACAAAAGGTTCACTATGAAGTTTTTGGAACAAACGCGGCTGGGAGCACACTCGTTCGTTATTATCCTGCCTTAGTTACGTCGTGGACTAGAGTTGCTTATGATGCAAAATTTGTCTGCGCATAGCATAGTCAATTTTGTTGAAACTACTGCAGTCTAAAGTTTGTGTTATATTTACGATTTTTAACTGTTATTTAACATGGCTAGTTCAACAAAAGAACAAAAAGTGCAAGACAGTAAGTTTAACAAAGAATTTCAAACTTAGTGAATCTAGAAACATGGCATTATTAGTAAAGGCGACGCGGAGTGCGTTTTATGTTCTGGAACAGTGATATGTAAAACATCATCTGTAAAACGACATTTTGAAACAAATTCCAAATCCTCTTGTCAAAAAAGTGAGCCACAGCAAAAATAATTAATTGCTTAGAAACCATTTCGCAGACGATTCAAATTCTGCATGCATTCTACTATATAAAAGCAACATTTTACAATCTTAAGATAAGTTATTTATCATCCAATCTGTAACAACTAAACTCACACACTAATGTTACTTTAATTTGAATTGCACGAATAATTAAAACAATGACAACAATACAGTGCAAAAGGTATTTTTTAGTAGTAAATAACGAGTTTTGAGTTGTTAGCATCTAATTTTATTATTTTTCCATTAATCACAAGTCAACATTATTTGACGGCACGTCTATACCTCATTAAACACTTCTTTAGAAAAAATGGCACGTTGATCCATAAAGGTTCGCCACCCTTGTCTTAGAACCTAATCATGTAGCAACTCGGAGGTTGCAGGTGCAGTTGGGGACACCAAAGAAAGACATTGTTGTAAAAAGAATAATTTTTTTTCAGTCTAATAAATTTATGGTCAATTAAAGATTCTAAACCATGGGAGCACACAATTTACACTAGTTTCCTGCCTTAAACTTATAAAACAATCAGTATTTCACTTATCTGCCTTAGATTCCATGATAGAGCGCTTGTCGGATCTCTTCTAAGTTGTTTTAAAACACTTCAAAACTCTTGCTTCCTCGTTTCCGAGAGGCAATTCTTTCAACTCATTTGAATGATAGTACAAGAATTAACTCCAACACACCTATTGTCAGGGTTTAAATAGCACTCGAATTAACATAAAATCAAGTTCTCTCTAACGGAAGGTGGTTTTAAACTCAAATAACATTTAAAGAAGAATTTCCCCAACATGATCATTAGAAGGACGGCGGATCGAACTCGTCAAAATCTCCATAATTCCCTTCCACTGAGGGAGCAGTTAAACACCAAATGAAACTTCTCGAACAAAACTACTGCATGTTTGTTAGAGAAAATGCCGGCTGGGTTGCGTGATTTATTTGTCGCTGGCCTTCTGAGCCCATTGCGGGATAGACCCCGGCCCAAGTCGATGGATTTTCACGATGCAAAAAATCGACAGCGGCCATGTCGTATGATTATACGGCATGTAAAAGATCCCTAGTGTCTGTTTGGCTTGGGTGCTCTAGGCAAAATTAAAATCCTAGTACAGGTTCATATCGTCAGAGCTCAAGTGTCTCTCTCTATGCAGGAAACTGGAAGTCAAAATTACCTGCGGCGATTAGTATACGCCTATATGGCTCCGCACTAAAAAGAGATACCAACTTTCGGGGAATATACTAGGTCTGCAACAGAAAAACTCCAATAGGCAGCCCATTAGAAATAAAAAAAAATGTTAAGAGAATATTAGATATTTTTGTACACAGCTTGCATTCTTTGCAAAACTCTGTTTATAGTTTGCTATTTTTTTTCCTTCAGCGGTAGTTAATTTTGTTTACCTCTCAAGATTTAAGTTTGCAATTTAGTTAGTTTATATAAAAACAATTGTTTATTCCCAAATCTGTCTCATGAGAATTTGACAGTTTGAACTTTAAAGTTAATGAAATAGATAGCGAGACTTTTTTTTGGGAAGAAAAATGTTTGCTCGTATGTAACTTGAATCCAAGAAAAACCAAATGAAAACTGCATTACTTCGTAGAATTATTATAATTGAATTCCACTTCTGAATTTTCTTTCTGGTGATGTAGGCTTAAAGTGAGAAATATTTCATTATTTACTCTAAGCTAAGTAAACTGTTTGCTGTAAACTCAATCTTGTGTCTATTCCAGAATAAACTTAAAATCTAATTTAGATTTCCAAAGTATTTTGGAAATATGCCTTTTCTAGATTTTCATTTACCGAGTTACTTATATCTTACATTTCTTTTATTTTTGTTGTGGAGGAATATGTTGTTCTATTATTAATATAAATAATAATTTAAATTGAAAAATGTTTCCTTTCTTATTTCGTCTGCTACTTAATAGAAGTAATGTTGGCAGATTAAATTTAGCTTCCATTCCAATTTCAGACTTCCTTTTAAATTAGTTTTATTTTCAGTTTAAAAAGCTAATATTATTGTTATTTTTTCATTTGCTGCAAGTATTTCGAAGAGTAAACTTGCAGTTAATTTCGATTATAAGCCCACTCGTTAATTTAAGAGATATTTAACACGTGTAGACGAAGAGTTTTCAGTAAATCTTAATAAAATTACTCCTTCTTTCATTAAACATACAGAAAAGGAATCTTTGAGCCAATATTGGCTTACGAAAGTACTGATCACTGATACTTTCAACTTAGATAAACAAAGCTGCCAGAAGTCGAGAATTGCTGTCTTCTAGTTCTAAATACTAATTTATTTTCTATGAATTAAACACAATTTGATTATTTTACATACATCTCCGCCTTTATTAAATTTATTTGAATACGCCTTTTTGAAATACTTTTGAACTACCAATTCTCTGAAATTGAATTAATTCAAATTTACCTTTACTTGAAATATAGTACTTAGAAGTAAATAAATGTATACATCGATAAAAATGCTACATGTGAAGTTTTAACCCTTTTATTCTATTTCTACTATTAGCTCACTCTTTCTATATATTTATTTACATATTTATTTATCTTATTCAAATTTTCAATCGTTAATAAAATACTTTCTATTCATCCAATCAAGTTCAAATAAATTTTTGTAACTTGTAGTGGATGACACTTGAAGCTAATACAGTTTTTTCAAACATTAATTAATTAATTCAATTTAATTAGATTAATTATTGGTTTTTGACGCCAACTTAGATTTGTCTCTATTGTTGTAACAATGTAACTGTTAAAACAAAGACAAAAGTTGGTGTTGAAAACCTGTTTTTCAGCCAAACTAGCCAAATCGGGTGTACATTGTTACAACAAAGCAGACAAATCATGTTTTTTTTAATTCCTGCAATTAGTTCATTCTCTCCCTATATATATATATATATGACATGTTTTGAGCCAGAATCAGACTTAGTTTTAAAAAAAGGTCTTTATTCTAGAATTAGTACATCTCTTCTGACGCTAAGAGCAGGGAGGAAAAAACGCGCCACGGTGTGTTTTAAGTGGCTTAGTACTTAACATATAGGGCTATTAAATATAACGATCTGGAATTAGACGTGTTTATTGGCTAGGCCATATGTTCGGAAGAAATAAATGGGTGATTAGTTTGATACCTGAAGATAAAATGAAAAATATGAGTTAAGTGCTAGATAGAGAATTTAATTTCTAATCTAATTTATAATTATCCTTACATACATATATATATATATATATATCTTATTTAAATTTTCAATCGTCATAAAATACTTTTTATTCATCCCTTCAAAGTAGGAAATGACTTAAAATATTTTTTTATATTACTTGTTATTTTTTTTTTCAAACTTTGCCAAAGCAATTAAATACTTAATCGAATACTGTTTTTTTAGAGAAGTATAGCAAATTTACTTTTCGAAAATTAATTATGTTCGTTTCATTTTTCCCTCCGTTCATTAATTCATTATTATTCTAGCACTTTACAATTATAGCGATCAACTCGGAACCTGGTTTTTAAATCCTGGCTTTTATTTTGATGGAAGATTATTCTGTAGAATAATTTAATGAAAATTATTAACAAAAGAGATGACTTAAATTAAAACCTCTTTCTATTCCAATGATTTACATTCTCGACATATGTATTTAAATTAGGGTTTGCACTCCGGAATCCCGGTGTTTTTTCCAATCCCGAAATCCCGGGATTAAAACAACTAAGCCCGGGATTTAATTTTTGTCTGAATTATGTTTTGAAATTTTTTTTTTCATAAAATTTTTCTTAGAATTTAATTCGCAGAAAATCTATACAGAGAGCTTCCACTTCAGGAACGAGATATTGCGGAACTTTCATTGCTGTTTTCCTGTAATAAAAAAAATTGGGACTCATTTGCCTGATGTTTATAATAACTTTTATTTTTTCTTTCCTGAAGCATCAGTCATTACTAATCATTTTTCTTAATTATCATGTTAGATCAATACAAAAGGTGTGTTTTTTTTAGATTTTTCTCTCTCTTTTTTTATACAACAAGAGATAACTTTCGTAATATTATTTGTTATTATAAGTATATTCACATAAGCTTTTTAAGCTGTTATTGATGTTTGAAGTATCGAAAAGGCATTTCTTCAAAATTCTTTCTAAATGTTTAAAGTTTGTGAATTAACTCAATTATAGGTGAGTTATATTTCAATGTTTTCTTCCTTTTTAATCTACAGAGAGATAAATTGAATAATACTATGAGGAAGCTAAAACACAGAATTTTATTGGACTGTGAAATATATACAATGTATTCATTATTATTATTTTTAATATTGAAGTATGTTTTTTGAGTATTTTTATTAAAGTTTATTTTAGTGTTTATTATGATTAATTTCTAGTGTTATTTGTTTATAAGATTTACAAAAAAGGGAAGTATTTTTTCTGTGCGAGTTGTATAAGTAGAAAATTTTTTTAGATTAAAATTTATGTAAATCCATTCTACCCTTTGTGCGTGCTGTGTGTAGGTATAAGCGAGTTTTTCGGAAAAAAACCTCAGTTCAGACTTCATAATTTTATTTTTGATAAATCTACTTCCTTAGAATGTCTATCATGCAGTTATCTATTCTAAATATATTTATATACCATAAAACAAAATACAGTGTTTCAATGAAAATAAAATGGGGGCTTTTTATTCTGTTTTAAATTTACAATAGGATTTTGGAAAATCTCAAAAATATCGATTTTTAATTCAAATGGGTCAATTTTTAATGAATTCAATTTGTACTATTTTTATTGAATTAATTATGTACTATTTTTTTATGTTTTTTTTATGATGAATTAAGTTTTTTTTTATTTGTTTCAATAAATAATAAAATTAAACTAATTTTTTAATCATGTTTTCTGTTTTTTTATGTAATTTCAACCATGCTGCTCATGACTCTTTATGCTGTAAAGGTTGCTTCTCCTCGCAGATGGCAGTGTAGTACGAAAGCCAACTTACAGAGTGAGTGATTGAGAATTATGTTTACGTCGCCCTACAAAGCTATTGGCGACGGAATTTGTAATTCGCCAACTTACCGAGTAATTTTGCAGTGAATTGAATAATATATTATAAAAATAAATTTTTTGCATATTTAATTGTTTCTTGATTTTTTTTAAAAATAATTATTTAAAACTTATACCACCAGTTTTACAAAATAAGAAACACATAACTGTTTTAAGGTAACGGATAAATATAACTTTTGGAATTTTTAGAAGTCAAATTTGTGTGAGAGATTAAAATTTTGCATTTATATTTCGATATTAAAATAATACAATAATGCTATTTTTGATTGGAAATGGAAATATTTTAAAGGAAGAAGAAATACAGGTAATAGAATCAAGATTTATCACAAAAGAAGCTCAATCAGTACGTCCTGAAGGAATTAAACTTATATTTACAAACGCCGCGGTAAATGAGTAGAACCAATATCTTTGGCATCTGATGTTTTCGTATGGTTTCGTTAGCTGAGCAAGAAAATATTGTTAGACAGAAGTTGCATAAAATGAGAGCTGATAACACTGGTGGATTGCCTTACGAATTAATTTTAGTTCTCAACCAACCTTACATGATAACAAACAACATAGATGTTGCAGATGGATTATCAAATGGCCCTGTTGGAAAATTGTGTTACATAGAGAGAGAGATGAAAATCATGACATCATAAGAATTTGGATGAAATCTCCAAAACTATGTGGAAGAAAACGAGCTACAAAATCGAAGGAAGCTTAGTATCCGCCTTAATCTTGACGATGATGTTGTTACAATCACTCCTCAGACATCATCCATACACTCAATAACAATAAAACATTAATAGCGAAACGAAAACATTTTCCACTTATTTCTGCTTTGGCAATGACTATTCACAAATCACAGGGAGGTTCTTATTATGCTATTGTCTACGTATACGATCGCAAATATCCTAGAGAATTAGTATACGTAGCTTTAACAAGAGTAACGAGGATTCAAGGTTTATTTTTGGTTACTCAAGAAAATATCAGCAGCAGCCGGAAATTTTGGAATGGTAGAACAGGAACACCTCCAAATGCTTCAGAAACAGATAAACATCATAAAAGATCAACAAGTCATCCAGAGGATCTAACGTTAGAATTGAAAAGGTTACAAAACAATACACTACAAACGGCCACCAAAACTTTTCTAGAATTAACTTCAACAAGAAAGGATTATCGATATTTTCATTCAATTGTCAAAGTTTTCATGGACATGCAGCTGACCTAAAAATGATGCTATCTTAAAAAAGTCAAATGTTTTGCTTTTGTCAGAAATTTGTATGAAAAACGAAGAACCACTTGATATTCCGAATTCCAACTTTGTTGTATGTTGTAAAGAGACCCGAAGTTCCAGCAGCGTAGCTATTTATCACAATACTCAAGATACATAACACTTCATTACTTCACATATGGACATACATACTAAATTCACTAGAAGCATAGATGTTAATATTTCTGATAAGGGCGAAATATGCGTTGCTCCTTGCGATTCCGAGAATGGGCAATACATATTAATGGTTGCTGTTTATATTTCGACTGGAAAATCTATGAGACAGATACAACAATTTTTATTAGAAAATTTGATAATTTATACAAAAGAAGGTTCTGAAATACTCGAAAAAAGATTTGGCGAAAAATAGATAATGTACCGATGATTTTAAGTGGATACTTCAATATTAACTTTGCAGATGTTAAAAATCTACCACTAATTGAATTTTTAAATGAAACACTTAATTTAAATATGTCCAATGATCGAAAACTCAGTACTACAAAATATAAAACGACGATCGATGCAGTTTTTACGTGATACTTAAATAAATTTGAATCAAACATTTTTCTTTCTTACTTTAGTTACCTATTGCATCTTTTTAGAACAAAATGAAATAATTGAAAGTACAAAAAGTCTAAGTATTGTTGAAATTAATAATGACAATGATGCAAACAATTAAAACAATGTTAAAAATCAAGTACATTGAAATTTAAGTAAATACAAATACTATCCATAAATAATATGATTGTATATTAATCGTTATTTCAATTGATTTGTATTTATATTTTCTCATGATCTTGTACAACCCATAATATATTTGAATAATAAAAAACCATATAAACAAGCACATAATTGTTGCTCAGAGTATCAAAAGAAGTGAAAACCAGATTGATGTTGATAATTTTAATTGAAACATTATGAAATTTCAAATTTTAATACTAAAAGTTCTAAGTTTTCACTTCTATCGGCAGTCTCTATAACTGCCAATTTTTTTTATCTGTTCTGACGTGGCCTTAATCCGACAGTGATCCTTATGGCCTCGAACCCACTTTTGGTTCGTCAGTACCGGCCCGGCTAGGCTATTTCACGGAGTTAGGATTCTTCTAACTTTATCTCAAATCACTTTACAGCTAACTCTCTACTTAGCGACTTCACTTCTCACTCGGCAATCACTTCTGCGCATAGACATAGACCCGAACATAGATTCCGCTCTACTGCTACCTTCCAATATATATATGATTCCTAATTTACATAACCGCGTTCTTCTTCTTGAGTTGGTTGGAAAGAATTGCCATTTCGGCCCCAAAGAAACCCCAAGAGGACATTAATAGAAATCGCGATGAAAGACCCGTCACAATGCTAATGTGTAAGTATTTTTCATAATAGCCCAGTCCTAATCCAGGGATCTCGGGATTTGGATAGTATAATCCAGAAATCCCGGGATTGAAAGAGCACGGGATTGCAAACCCTAATTTAAATCAGTTTCTGTGAAGAATTAGGTAAAAATAAACTCTACTTAAATAATTTCAATCAATTATACCGTTGAAGTATTGAAAAGAGTAAAGTTTAAAATATACAGTTGGATTCAAAAGTTCCCGGACTGAGCCTATAACGTGGAAAATTTTTGCAGTAGAGCGACTACAGTAACATTTCTGTGTTATTACACTCTTTCCCTTTTCTAAAAAATGTTCAAAATCACGTGGTCGGTGGGTCGCTGTGTAGGCGGATGTATTTAGTCGTCGATTGAAGAAATAGCGTTTGTTGAGTGGATGAGGCATATTTTTTTTTTTGTGTTGGACTGGTAAAAAGTGCTACGGAGACACAGGCTTCAAACAATAGCAGAATCAGTTAGGATATCCTCGGCCACATGTCAATAGATACTGACTAAGCATTTTAACATTTATAGGGTGTGTCAACATGTCGTTCCTCGCTTGTTAAAAGAAGACCGATCTGCAGATGAAGTTAAAAGTGCATCGCAGTTAGAATTAAAGGACATGGCTAAAAATGGATTCCAGAAATGTTTTGATGACCTTTACAAGCCATGGCAAAAGTGTGTTGTTACTCAATAGTCTTATTTATAGGAAGGATGTGTTTAAGCAATTTTAATTGATAGTATTTTTAAGTTATAAACTCAGTCCGGGAACTTTTGAATCCTACAGCGTATATATATATCGTGTACTGGGGCGGATAGGCTTTCTTTACCGATGATCATATCTATATTGTTACCAGTGGCGTGACGAAGGATGTTAGGGCCCCCATGCAAAGTCAGGTTTTGGGCTCCAAACCGGATCTCACAAAGGGTAAGTACTTGGTGTCACTCAGGCTTTGGGCCCCTTAGAACCCTGGGCCCTCCCTCAATGTTGGGGTTGCGGAGATGCACGTTACACCACTGATTGTTACTGTTGTATTGAGGAGATATCTTTTTATTAGATTTGTGTGTGCTCAGAAGTTCGTTCGCATTTTATAGAAACGATTTTGATAGTTAATTTTTACCTATAAATGCCTTTTTTTTGGAGTGATTTGCTTCTATCTGATAGCTGTGGTTCTTGAAAATAGCTCTAGCTCGAATTTTCCGTCAAAGTAAATTTTTCTTAGTACTGTCACGCCAATTTTACTCCACTCCTTTTGAACCATTTTCCATAGTATGTTCAGTTTTCTTGGAAGCCGTTTTCCTAAGGCTCGTTTTAATAAACCGAAAGCACAAAACTCCATTGGAGAAGCGTCAGGTCATTTTACTGGTATTTCATTAAATGAGATACACTTTATTCCAGTTTCTGATTCTTTCTTTGCTAAATAGCGACAGTTGACTTAGACATGTGGTTAGAAGCTATGTCCATACGAAGGATATGAACTGTACTTTTCTTGTAAGACTGGAACTTTTTCATCAAATGTTGGTACTAAAATATTCTACAGACAGTACAATGAACTAAATTTGGCTTTACTTAAGACTTTTTTGATTTTTAATTTGCTGTTGTAACAAAATACTGCAACTATCATGAATCCCTTTGGGAACTTTTCTGTACACTGACAAAGTCATTTGGCACAGTCATTCCAGTCAACTGAGCAATAGAAAATTAACCTTTTTTATAACAGACACTTAAATATACCCCCGACTCATTGAGTTTTACCACAAATTTTCATTTTTAAACAACTAGGTATATTGTTGAAAATTAGGTATATTGTCCTAGTTGTGTTGAAAAATGGAAATTTCCATTTTTCAACAACGAAATGCTATAACCGAGATTTTTACAAAGCTTTATAATTTGTTGACACGAATATTTCTCCTCGGAAAGCACAGCTACGTAGTCTTTGAGTGATCTATCAATTTCACGAGCTATTTTAAATATTAATCTTTTATTTTACATTCCGATAAAAAGAAAACATTAGCACATGATTATTCTGAAATTGTGAAAATTTTATCTCAAATTGCAAACGAGAAAATAAATTATAAAATCATTTTCATATAGTGCGAAACACCTTTTATACATTTAAACGCACATGCAAGCACAAATATGGACGACACTTAATTTAAGTTGGAAATAATTTTTGAGATGTCATAATACATGTGCTTATGTTTAGGTACCATTTTTTAAAAAAAACTATCTCTTAAATATGTAAAATATTTTTTGCACATATATAAATCAATACATAAAATTTCGTGAACCCATTATTTTTAGTAAAATATTAAGATAGTTTTTTTAAGAAAATTATAAAACTTTGTAATTTCGAAAAAAATATATTTTTTTCCTTTTTGCATACATAAAATTAATTTTTAAAAAACTATGTACAACTTCGACTAAAAACTCAGTTTACTATATGCACAGATATCCTGTATAGAAGTATAAAAAATTTGAAACCCTATAGTGCAATAATTTTTTTTTAACTGTACCTAAAAGCAAAAAATTATGCTTTGGAGAAAAAGTGAAAAAACTAAACATTCGCAAACGTTTGTTTACAGTTTTGTCAATTACTTTTTTCATATTTTAAGGTTATTTCATTAACGGACATGTAAGTGTTATACATTTTTAGATTCAGAAAAATATGAGCTATTTTTTAATATTAAAATAAAAAAATCGATTTTTTTGAATGTGTGTGATGCCTGGTTCTCTTAAAGAAACACATAGTAGAAAAAAGACATACGCGCGTTTTACATAATGAGGACAAGAAACTGGAGAATTTTCCAGAGAATTTTTAAGATGAAATTAGCGTGAACTATGCATAACAATTTTATGTATGCATAACAATTTTGTATATGCATAATAATTTTCTTCGTGCTCTGCCAAATGTGAACTACCAGCTTAGGAAGACTTTCTCAATCTAAATACTTTTTGGCTTTAGATACAACTAAGATAATCTGATTTTGGCCTTTACCTAGATACATATTATAATTTCTTTTTGACTTTTAACGAAGTTGAGCAAACAACTTTGATATAAAACCTAAATCAGAAGATTTAACTATTTTTCTAGCTGTTTGTTGGATGGTTGTGTCTCATACCCGAAGTAGACACGGAGAAAAAGATTGTCAAAATTTTAAAATACGCGCTTATTATTAGTTTTTATACTATTACTTTGGCCTGTAAAATAAAATAGCCGCTGTAGCCTTGTGCAACGGTCGCCAAAGGGGTGGTCGGCGAGAAAATTTCTCTGGTCCCCTGAAATGCTGCAAATGTTTTCTAATTTAGATAAATGCATGAAGGAAAATGATGTTAACCAGCAAGTAGTAACCCTAGTTCGAAAGCATTTGGAATTACTTACAGAATACTTTGCTCGCTATTATCCAAAGAATGAAGATCCCAGACTTGGTAATATGCGGGTAACAGATCCGTTTGCAGCGAAGTTTCAGGATGCATCTAAAAGAGAGCTTCGTCGACCTATCGTCCGACGAAGCTCTCAAATTTAGATTTCATTCAACCTTATCAAGATCTCAGTTTTGGCTTTTCATAAAAAGTGAATACCCTTTTCTTAGTGAACAGGCGATGAAAATTCTGATTCAATTCTCCACAACTTATTTATGTGAAAAGGCCTTTTCATATGTCACAGTCATTAAAACACGGTATCGATCTCAGCTTGAAATAAATGCAGTTCTCCGTTCCGCAGTAACAACATTGGATCAAAATATCTATAATCTTATTTGAAGTAAGCACGAACATCCATCACACACTAGGAAAACACTTTTGTTTTTAGTTTTTGTTTACTTTATTATGTTTTATTAATAAAGCTTTCATAATTTTGTTACAATTAACAGTTTAATTTCATTAACTAGGTACATTTTATGTGTTCTTAGATCACATTTTTTTATAAATATATTTGACACTTAAAAAATCCTATTAGCATGCCGCGAGATTTAAATTATGAATTTACTGGTCCGTGAGATCAAAATGTTTGGCAACCGCTGGCCTAGTGGTTATCACGAGCTCGTGGCCTTTTTGCCATGGGTTTGGACCTCATTGCCACTAAAGACCCGAAAGACCCACTGTGTAGAGTGGCTGATGCGTATTAAACCTATCGTGGCTCAGAATTAGTGTGGTAATTTGGAGAGAGGGTGCAAGTTTAGGTGTTGTCTTTATGACTTGACGTTGGTTCAAAATTATGAGGCCCATTGCCAATAGCTCTCGTGTTACCTTGGTGCGACGTTAATAAACACTCTCTCAAAGTAATATGGAATGGAAATGTTAATCAAAATTTTTTTTTCACAAATTCACCAACTCAAAAGTTATAAGGACCTTATAAATTTCTAATACCAACTGACCAGGTAAAAAATAGCAAAATATAATACGTGATATTATTAAGAAATATGTTAAAACAAATTTCTATTGTGTTTTGGGGATTATTAGAATGCTTTGATCAACCCATTACCCATTCACGTCTAGAAAATTTTAGCATTATCACAAAAATATTCCATCACAAACGAAGTTCTCGGATCACTCTAAAAGGTAAGTTATAATAAAATTTCAAAGGCGGAACTCGTGACAAAAGTTTTATTTAAAATCTTAAAAGAGTCTTCAAATTATAAACTAATATTGCCGACAAAATCTCAAAAAGTAGTTTTGATGATTCTTTGCTATTCATCCCTTTAACAAGAAGGAGAGGGAATGATATAAGGCTGGATATCTTCTGCATCATTTCACTCCCAAGGGGAACCTTCCTAATGGAAGAAAAGTTAATGGGAAGTTTTATATATGCATGGTTAAAGCGGGAAACGGAAGCTAATGTTCCATGCAAGCGAACACATCAAGCAGCAGAGCGAAGAATCACATTACAAAGTTTAGAATTGCCACTCTCCGTGTGAAATTCAAAGCGTAATTGAACAGCGCTATTCCTTACCATGCATTCGCGATAATATATTTAGCTCTTTCGCATGTGAGTCGTTTGTGAAATAAGGTTGGTAATCTCTTTCCATGATAGATTTACCCATGAATTTGAAATGAAAAGAGACAAAAAATTAAGATGAATACTGGAAAAGAAATTTAAAGTTTAACTCTTACAGGGATTAAGTAAAAGTAACATATATACTACTACGACAATTAAATAACCGGGCTAGTATTAAAAATTAGCTTCACTGAAATCAATTTACAAATACCTTTTAATTACCTTTATCATACTCCCTTCCCTACCATTACATACCTATTTACGAGTTTTCTACCTTTTAAATCAGTGATGCGGGTCATTAGGTGAGACTATCTTCAGTACGTGTGCCGTTTTTCCCTTCACCCCTCCTACAGACTGAAATGTGTTACCATCAATGCATTTTTCACTTTAAAAACAGATAAAGGCTGGAGCGTGGTAACTCCCTGTTTTGCAAATGCAATAAAATGCACTGCCTGTTTCATTTGACTTTATTGTTATTTTCTGCCTACCACACAATATTGGAAATTTAAATTTACACAGTTTTAAGCACAATGTTTGTGAAATGTCACCCTCCATTATCAATACACTAATGCAGTCAATTTCGAAAACTTTGCGTCATCTTCTCAAGCTATCGACCGGGATATTGTCAATTTTGGCTAAGATGTTGTTCCTAAGGTCTTCCAGGGTCCTGGAGCGATCTTTGTAAACCAGGGACTTGAGATAAAACCACAGAAAGTAATCAGGGGGGATATATCAGGTAAGCACGCATGCCAGTTTACGTTCCCTCGTAGGGAAAAAAGTCATTCCGGGAAGGCTGCTCTTCAAATATCAATTGAAACCCCGGTCTGGGCTGTGGCCTCATTTTGTTGTAAATACACGTTGTCAAGATCCTTTTCTTGGAGAGAAGATAAGAAGAAGTCTCGTTGGATCATTGACACGTACCGGTCTGAATTGACACACGAACTCGTCCCTCATTGTCAGATGTTCTATCTGTATTTGGAGGTCCTTTCCTTTCTTTGGAGACATTCCCTGTTGCTCTGATGCATCCATCCACATTAAAACAGATTTCCAATCAGGAACATGACATCGTAGTAGAATATCGAATTGACGACAAACGGCACGTTGCACTGCAATCACCGACCAACTGAGTGACACACACCTCCACGGCAAAAGTGCGCTGCTGCCTCGACCACAACATGTTTGAGACTGAGATGGGCGAGAACCCAAATATTCCACTCCACCCTTTCCATCAAACACCTCTCCACGAACCCCCTCCCTACGAACATCACTGGAACAAGTTCAAAATAGGAAGTTTCCGCACCCCACCCCGTAGAAATCGTATGGTGCGAAATCTGGTGAGTATGATGGATGCTCGATTACAGTAATGCGTTTCTCCACCAAGAACTTTTTTGCAGAGAACGCAATATGCACTGAGGCGTTGTCTTGGTGCCAAATTCATGCATTGTTGCTTTGCAGATCTTGCTTTTTCTTCCTCACTCTTTCTCTAATCTTTCTCAGGACCTCAATGTAGTACTGCTGTTTTACCATTTGGCCTCTAGGTACCTATTCAATCGTAATGATGTCATTAATATCGGACAAAAAACATGAGCATCCCGAGTTCTTGATGTCACAGGTCGACAAGAACGCCGATGATCTTCAGCAACCTCCCGATGTTCCGAAAATCATTTGTGCCCGTCAAAAATTTGACTGAATGACGTGCAATTATCTCCAAACACTCTTTTAACAATTTAAAACGTTCAGTTGGAATTTTTTTTTCTTAATTTCATGAGAAATTTCAAATTTATGTGCAACTCGATTTTTACGTCTATCAAGGTCGCGGCACTTCGACACAACAACGTTTTTCTCAAACAAGGATAAAAAAAAAAAAAAAAAAAACTGAACTAGATAGAGCAGTGATTCTGAAACTTTCAATATTTGCGACTCAATTTTCAGTCATAATTTTCTTCGAGCCCCTATTCATACAATAACAATGTATTGAATTCAATAATAATATATTTTGATGCTGAAGTTACAATACGACTTTAATTATAAACCGTACAAATTAATAAGCTAAGTATTAATTTTTTTCTATAATTTTATATATAACACAAGCCCATGCGGTCACTGGTAATTGTTAAACTTGTTCTTAACTTGGTAGAGTTAAATTAATTATCACATACATTGTGCATTACCGATACATTTATAAATATATTATACCAGTGTAAATGCGATTTTTTTTCTTATTATGTCAGAAAGTATTTTGTTGCGCTTCCTTTCAGCAAATGAATAATATTTTTAAATAATGTTTATTTTCGACTTTTCAATGTCCTCGCCCCCGCCCTTAGTTAGGTTACCACCCTTCTCTAGGGGGAGGGGTGCCCACAGTTTGATAAATGTTGAGATAGAGGGATGGAGAATAACGGGCCACCAGCACCGAGAAGATCAAGGTCAACTATATTCCATTCCCACTCCTTCCCACCAAGCCTAATGGCTAGGGCATGTGCAGTCTGGGAATTTAATTATCACACTTTGTACAAAGCATGGATTGACTGATAATTTTTTAGTGTGGCATTTGAGTCGAAATAAATGTACAGCAGCGAGAAGGAAGAAAGAAAATTGATCCGGAAAGTAATCAAAAAGAAAAGGGTGTGGAGGGCAACATATGAACTAATACGAATGTGATAATCGACGATTGATTGGCCGTTTATTAACGACTTTGAAACAGCTCGAGGAATATAGGTAAAAAGGGTCAAGATCATATATTTCTGAATTGATTACTAGTTAATTAATGTTGCAGGTCACATGATTGCTATGGACGAAGAATTTTGTAATTTTGAGCCATGGTTAAGAGTGACGAAGACCTAGTATCATTTTCTCCAAAACATTCACATCCTACCAATGTGAGATTACACAGATATATTCAAAATTGGTTCTTAACTTCTGATTTTTTGTAACACCTTAAGGTATCCGACTACGTTCGGAACCGTGATTTTGCAAAAGCGTATAAATGGGTAATATTTATGATATTTAGTCTCCCTTAGATTAGAAAATGTATAAAAAATCTCGAAACTTGGTGAATTGAATTGGTGTTGTTGTTTTTATCTGAGAACAAATAGTAGCTATTTTGAATATGGCTGGTCTTCCTTCCGAGTCTCCGACATCAATGGTCGCACCGGGGCGATCTTTATACACTGTCTGCCAATTTTATTTAACCGAAAATTAATTCTCGAGTGTTTCGCATCTTATGTTGTTCAAATTATACATAAAATTAGATCTGAGTTTTGATCCTATTCAATTTACATCTTCTGGAACATTTGGAGCTATTTCTTGTTAGGATATGGAAATTAAAAGAGTGTGTTACTACCTAAAATGTCCAGTCACTTAAGGTATCCGACTACGTTCGGAACAGTGATTTTGTAAAAGCGTATAAATGGATAATATTTATGATATTTAATGCCACTTAGATTAGAAAATGTATATAAAATTGTTTTAAAAATAAAATATTACAATAAAAAATTATTTAAGTTCAATATTTTGACAAAAAATGAAGATAGAATGACTAATTTTCAAAATATTCTCCTTTTGTGAAAAATGCTTCTATTATAATATTTTGCCTGTATATAGCTCAGAGACCTGTGTACAGAGGCTCAACTAGAATTTTTGAAATACATAACTTAGAAGGGGATTTATCCATGTTTTACGACAACAGAGGGGAGAAATTTTAAGAAAAAATCGCCGATAATTATTTAAAGTGGTTGCAACTCTGAAAATAATATGAATTTTTCAAAAATCACAGTTGAGCCTCTGTATAGAGATCTCAGCTATATACAGGCAAAATATTATTATAATAGAAGCTTTTTTTATAAAAGGAGAACATTTTGAAAAAAGGTTATTCTAAGTTAAATTTTTGCCGAAATATTGTATTTAAATAATTTTTTTGTCAAAATGTCCTTAAAACAATTTAATACATGTATTTTTAATCTAATTGACACTAAATAACATGAAAATTATCTATTTATACGCTTTTGCAAAGTCACGGTTCCGAACGTAGTCGGATACCTTATGCGGTAAATTTTTTGCCTTAAATATTCCAAAAAAGGGTCCATTTTTTTATTGCGTGTAATTAAGCTTCATGCTTAAAAAAACATGAAAATGGAAGAATTTTATTTTAATTTTTAATTTTAAAGTTTTCACGATACTTTTTAATTTATAATTGTGGAACACAAAAACCTCTAAATGTTTGCTTTTTATAAGTACACTCTGCATGCTATGAATAATGTTTCATATGTCTTAAGGCGGTCCGGCACCTGTCTTTTCTGTAAATTATCGATTTTCGCTTTTTTATATTTTATAAAATTCAAATATTTCTGTTTAAAATGATACATGATATAAGAAAATACGATAATAAGAATTTTTTAAATTTAATTTTTAATCGAAGCTACTCCTTGACGCGCATCGAATGAGCTCTGCTAGGAGCACCTGTATTTCCTCTTGCATAAATTTCTGATGATCGCGAATACATATGAGGTTCAAGTGGAAAAATTAGAGTGTATTGGGTCTATCCCCAAAAGTGTATTGGTACATCGTCTTTCGGATCTTAAAAGCAAAAATAGAGAAAAAAAAGTTAAGTAATAGAAAAAACCTAAGCGGTCGTGACCGACTCACCGATATTTTATCTACTCAGCATGAAAACTGCTCTTTGGTTTGTTTATTTTCGCATTCTGTCTTCAAACAAGAGCCCTCAATATGGACAGTGTCCTGAGGGTATAAATTCATGGTGCAAGTTTCAAAAGGCATAAGCTGAATGTTACGAAAGGCACCATGGTCATAAACCCATACACACATGCTATATACCATACTGAATTAAGTGAAGCCAATTTTTAGAGATCTAGGTGATCCTATGTTATTAAAGAAAGGTTCACATGGAAAGATTCAGAGAACCCAAATTAGTCAGTTAATGACACCATACGGTCAGTGATTCCAAAATCTACATTTAGGGAATTGAAAACTCAAATTAAGGGGTAAATATGGCTACTGCACAGTTCAGTCGGAGTCATGTAGCAAAATTAATGATCTTAAAACATTATGATATTGAACCAAGTTATAACTGTGCGTCACGCTTCAAAAAATTAGATACACGTAGGATTCGTGCAGCCCAACGAAAGCATCTTGAAATCCCCCAAAAAAGCTAAATTGTTAAAAATATTGTAAAAAAAGAAAATTAGTAAAGTCTTTTGTAAGAGCAGAGGGTAAAGAAAATGCTTCATATACTTCTAGAAAGTACCAAAAATCGTAAATGCTGAAAAATTACAAATTTTTACTTTAAATCCTGTTTTCTCAAAATGTAATATTTTTCACTTTATGTACCTTTTTCTGAAAAACGAATTACTATATAATCCCCAAATTTTCAGAGAGTAGTTCAATTATTAACATGTTTACACATTTTAATGGAGGGAATTAGATATATATACCATACTGTGTTTTAGATAAGGCTTTTTTAAACTAAATTTTAGGGGGAAAAAATTGGACATTTTTCAAAAAAAATTCATAATTACTTTAATTTTTAATAAAAGATAAAACCTTTCGTTAAAGTTTATTGATAGTACACATAATCTACTGGGAAAATTTTATCCATTATAAGCAAGTAATTTCTGAGAAAAAGGTACATAAACTTGCGCAATTTAACATGGACTCCTATGG
>BMAV01020672.1:341946-402750 GCA_019973955.1 Trichonephila inaurata madagascariensis | reverse complement strand
AAAATTTTAAAAAAAAAAAAAAACACATTTACTTATTTAAATGAATGATTCTAAAATCAAAAAGCATGAACTTCTTTAGTGTAAAATATTTTTTATTAGTGAGAAAGAAAGTGCAAACGGAACGATTTAGTAATCATTTTAATAAAAACGTATCGATTTTGGCTCATGTTAAAAAAATCATAAAAAATAGAAAACATAAATATTTTGAAAAATAAATTATATCGTATCGTGTTGAAGTAAATGATGTTTATGGTTCTGTAATTATTTTTTGTCTGAGTCTGATGAAAAACATGACAACTGGTACACATCTTATCCGCTTTCATATGAACATTTGAAAAAAAAACTGTTGCTGGAGCAATAAGAGAAAGTAAGAAAGAAATTCGAAATTTTTTTGAATTTAAAGAATAGAGAAGTTTACGCCTACATGTTTAGTTCTCTAAGACGATATAGATTTTAAAAAAAATAAGATCCCATGAACACATCACATTAACTCAAGACGAGATTAAAGGAGTGTTTTAACAATGTATTGAATGTCCTTATAAAAAGAACAGGAAAACTATATTTACGTGTGAAAAACGTAATAAACATATTTCTTTTTCTACGTTTCTTCCTTTTTAACTTTTGTACAGAAATTCTAATGTAAAAACAGAAAGTAAACACCCTTAGGAATGAAATACACTGCGTGAGAACTTTCGGTCGTTTTTTTCTGCGTGAGTGATGCCGGGTTAATGAATAAATTATATTTTCAGTCAACCTTAATATACATATCAATAAAATATTTCTGACAAGTTAATTTTTAAATATTAACAAATAATGGTATTAACAAATAGTGACAAATATCCTGAGAATATAATTCACAATCTTTCAGTTTTGCACTACGAGCTTAATCGCAAAATAAGTGCTTTTTGAAAAAAAATCTTATATAGTGAAACTTTAGTAAAGCTACTAAAATTTAAAAATTCTTTAAGCTAAGTGTTTAGGTATAATTTAATTCATATCTTTATCTTTTCAATCCAAGAAAACTTTTATGCATTGCATTTAATACTTATTTTCTTAGTTTTTGCATATTTTCTACAAAATTATGAGAAATAAATATAGATTGCATAGCAAAGGTAGGCTCTATTTAAAAAAAAATAAAATTATTTCCGAAATAAATTTCAAGAATACGAGACTACTCTTATCATAAACACATAAACAGTTTTCTATAACACAGGTTACTCAGTGATATAGATAAAACTTTAGAACTTAAATTGAAAATGTATGTTACTCTTGAAAAATGCTTTTAAACAGCGTGAAAAATTAATCAAAACGTTTATTTACCTTTTTTTTTTTACTTATAAGGCTCTTTGTAATGAATTTGTTCAGAAATGTGTGAAGTATTTCAAGGATTATCAAAATACAGACTGTCAACAAAATCTTGTGTACTTGTATTAAAGAAAATGAATTAAAATGTTTACTGTAAGGCAAATGACAAATTCAAGAAATTATTACTTTCTCTAGTAGATATTTATAAATGAGATATATATTTTTATAATACTACCAAAATCTACATAAATAATAAACGTTAGCGAGAAATTGTTTTAAACTTTAAGGAGTGACACTGGTTTTCAAAGAATTTTATACTGCATTCATCCTACTTTCTTTTTTCCCTTTGATTGAAACTATCATTTTTGGTCAGATATAAAAACATAAAAAAAGGCTTACTTACTGGGAAATGAAGATCTTTCGGCTTGGAAATAAGAGAGAAAAATGAAATTTTATGGCCCTTCATCTGAAAATAAGAGAGTTTGATGATCTTATTCGCGTTTATGATTTTTGACACAAACCCCTTCTTGTTTACTAAGTAATTTAACATTAAGACAGCGTTTCTCAAACTTTGAGGCGCGCCTTCCTTGGGGGCCATGACAACTCTACGAGGGGGGAGTGAACATATTGAACAATCGAAAACAAAATATCATTAAAAAAAATTATTAATTTTCTGAAAGTAAACAATCAAATTACATTCTGATATAATAATAAAAAAAAATAGAATACACGTTTACATTCATATAATGCACTTCTAAATGTATCAGTGCTGCACAATACATTTTATAATTAATTTAAAAATGCTAAGAACAAGTTTAATAATTAACAGTGACCTCATAGGCTTGTCATATATAAAATTACATACAAAAATTCACCCTTATCTTGATAATTTGTATTGTTTATAATTAATCCCTTAACTGCCGATTAAAAGTTACGCGATTCACTTCCCAATGCCAACCGTTTTCCACGTAGGCGCGTGTATGCAATATATTGGCGGGGGGAGGAGTAAGGAATAAAAAAAGCAAATAATCTGAAATAAGTAAATCCTTCGCAAACATTGTCAAGGTCTTTTTATTGCTTTCCAAAGCCTTCGGAATAATTTTATGGATATCAGTGCACAGAAAAGATCCTACTTCGGAAAGACGTATTTATACCAAATTAACACTTTGGCTGCGCGAGAAGTTTGTATACGCCAGTGGCACTTAAAAGGTTAACGTCGTATTGACACTTTAGCGTCAAAATATAGTATTATTGAATTCAATACATTGTTATTGTATGAGGGAGGCGCGATGAAAATTATGATTGAATATTGGGTCGCGAATATTTGAGAAGCACTGCTTAAGGAGCTCCGAAGTTGATTTAATTAAATCTGTTCTTTAAAGCATAATTTATTCGGTTGAAATATCGACCATTTTTTTTGTAAAGGTTTTCCTCTTTATAGACACATTTTACTAGAATAATTTATTTTATTTTTGTTCATTCTTTACCCGCAATGAAATAAAAGAGAAAATAAAAAGTAAATTAAAGCTTTCTAAGCGTCTTTCTGAGAGTTTTCAAACTAAGATTAGAAAGTTTAATTGTAAATAATTGCGTATTTCGTAATCTTTCCTAAGCATTGTAAAATACTGTTATCGATAGACAAAATTTATCATATGTCATCATCATTGTGAAGCAAGATTTTGCCTCGTCTCCAAGAGAAGTTATTAATAGCTGAACCTAAATCATTCCTTCAAAAAGATAACGACTCATTTCCAGCTGGTTCTGAAAGTTTAAGCCATTGAATCATGATGCTTCTGAATTTTCGCATAAATATTTCGTTTTCTTCGCATAAATTTCCACTTCAAATCCTTTTATATTTTAGCCGGAGAAAGGCTTTGAAGATATTATTCCCTAAGAATAATATTCCAAATATTCTTTTCCCCTTAAAGCCTCAGAATTTAAATAAATTTATATGTCTGAAATAAAGTGAACTTTTTAACTTTCATTTAACACGATCGGATTGATGAATGGCAATACAAATCTGTATTTAAAGCTTCTCCTAGAGTAGAATCATATTTTAAATAAAACTAGAACTAACGATTTATTTTGCACACATAAATAGTGTACGTTAATTATAAAGAAAATGTTTCCGTATTAATAAATATAAAACAAAAAGACTCAGTTAAAAATAAAATTTGTAACAAATTTTTAGTAAATTAGTATAAAAAATTAATTTTTTTGTTTTAAATAAGTTAGTAACATTTCATTCCGTATGTGTTTGTGTCATTGTCAAACCATAAAATAATTTATGAATAAATAAGGGCACATATTTATGTTGAGTTGTAGAAAAACATTTAATAGTTTCCATTTTAACCAATCTCTATGTACATGTTTTTCAGTACAATAAATTTGAAAGATTTAAGGCTTTTGAGCCTTATTATCCCTTAAGGGTCCCGTAGATACGTCACCACGAAATCTCGAGCGTAATGTTAATAACGCTCTTTCTCGTATATTTACATCTAGGGTATTGCTTTCAATTGCATGAAATAAAAAACATCTAAAAAAATTAAATTCTTCCATTATTTCGATTTTTTTAAAAAAAAAAAATTCCAAGTATTTTTAAGTATTATTTAAAGATCTGAAAATTCATATCTAGTGCATTAAAACGATCATAAAAATATTTTAAATTATCGGATAAAAAAAGTAAAAACAGGAAACATTTCCTTTTCTTATGGTCTTTCAAACGCGCATACTTAAAAATTTTTTAATTAATTTTTTTGCAAGTAATTATTAAGTCAGCATTGCACATTTTTAAAGAGGGGGAAAGTTAACTTGTAACTCCGCCTTCTTGAGGAAGGATACATGAAATTTCCCAGTATGTTCCATTGACAAATGGTGATGTATGACTTGTTTGGTGGGTTGTTAACAAGAAATGTAGTTTTCTTAGAAATTGTAGGGGGTTAAAAGAGGATATGTGAAAAGAAAAAAAGGAAGAAAAGAAAGAAACGTACACCTTAAGCCCCTTCATTCCCAGGAAAGTTGGGACAAGTTTCTTACATAAATATCAGCAATAGCTTGCAGTTTTTTTAAAAAAAGTACAACAAATACAGTGTGAGGGGGGAACTACCTTTTTTTTTATATTATTTTAACTGAAAAATATTTATCTAATTACTCTAAACAAGTTTTATTAGTCACTAAAGTGAGCAGTGTGTATTATTTGAATATAAGGATTAGAGGTTTTTTTAATACCGTACGGCTCATCTATACTTTCAAGCTGCATTTTTTTAATTTTTAGGTATATTCGCGGTATAAAGCATACCTCCTTTTTTACGAAGGAACTTAAATTGTACGTATACTATGCCTTATGTTTTGAAATGGTTTATTTGAGGTATTATCTTAGGTTTTTAAAAAGTTAGGTTTTTTTTTTATCTTAGGTAGTGTACTTCTAGAACTATAACCCTTTAAGTCCATTAAGTATGTCCTTTCTTTTAAATAAACAGTACTCCAATCTACGTAGAAGTCTAATTTTTTTGTGCTCGTTTCTTTTTTTTTTTATTATTTTTAAAGCTATTATTTTTTATACCCGGTGTATAACGCACCACCTTAAATTTCGTTCTTATTTTTTGTGCCAAAAGTGCGTGTTGTATGCCGGATTTTACAGTAATTGGTAATTTTTTAAAAATTTAATTATAAGGTAAAATGTGAACTACAGGCGAGAAATATTTTGATTTCTCTCCTCTCTTTTTGATTCGTTAATTATAGTTAAAATTGATGATAGTAGATGCAGTTGATGCAGATAGGCACACCTTAAAAGGGACATATGACATCACTTTATTGTGTAATATAAAAGTAATTGCAAGTCTATTAAATTTATGGTCTATTTTAAAAACATCATTCTTCAATTGTTTTAAAACGATTTCTATTTTTATAATTTGTCACACTAATGTATTACTAATTTCATATTTCACATTCTATTTTCCGAATGATAAATCAATTTTCGAAAAAAAAAATATTTTTATACCCACAGAATGTTTAAAGCCCATGCAAAAATTCCAACTAATCATGTCCTTTATAAGTAGATATTATTTTTTCCCTAGAATATTACTCTTTAAGCTTGGAACCAAATCCTTAGCAGTAAATTTAGAATTTAAGTAAAATAACTGTTAAAAGTAAAACCCATAACTAACGAAGAGAAATAAAAGCATTCGAGTAAAAAAAAAGAATGATACAAAAATGCTTTAAAAACTTAAACGTGAGATACTAAAAATAGAGAGTAAAAAATGAGACTTAATGCAGACGGTTTTTTTTTTATTCTCGCAATTAACACTGTTTTGTTGTAGAAATAAGAATAATTATACTGTTCAAAATAAAGAATTTCTTTCTTTAATTGAAATAATTATCCCAATACACAACGTAGTTCATTTGTTATGCAGAATAAAAGGAATCTAATGAAGAAATTTTAAAAGAGTAAAACTCTGAAATACATGATTTGACAAGATTATTTATTTGCTGTCAATAAATATGTATCTTTTAGTTTTGTTTTAAGCAAACAAATTTAGCTTTCTCATAGTTTAATTTCCTTTTCGGCAACATTGAGAAATATTCTAATTTCTTTCGAAATACTTAAAGAAACGAACCTTCTTTGCACACACACTTTACTTTTAATTAAAATCCTTCTACTCATGATTGCAATTTATGTTTATTTGTTTTGAGTTACACATTTTACACATTGAGTTACACATTTTTGATTTTATAAATCTTGTAATATTAATTAAATACCTCTTTCAGTTTTAAGCAAAACTGGAGATTTGAAAATGATTATTAGTTACGAATTAGCTTAAAAAGGGTACTGGAATTAATATACATCAGCAAAAAATTCATTTTAATTACATTTGCATTGATTTAAAAAAAAACATATATAATACTTCATGAAAATATTAGGAATAATTTTTAACACTAAGATGACATAGTTTGAACAAGTAAATACAAATTAAAAAGTAAAAATTTGAAGTAAGAAATATTTGAAAGTTTATGTAATATATACTTTATATATATATAATATTTTAATATATCATTTTAATGGTTTTGTCCATAAAATATTTTATAACTTATTCAAATAAAAGAGGTTTAAACAGATGGAGAAATGGTGTTAGAAGGACATATATATTATACTAGAATTATCACACAAAAAAGAGCTGATTGTGGCGTACCTAGGTTCGCATAAAAGAAATAGGTAACAGACGGAAGAAACATATTGGAAAATCAACATGCTTTATTTACTGAAGCATAACTCTAGTGTGGTCGTAATTAGGAAATAGGAGGGAATTGCCATCACCTAAGAAAAACAAATATTACTCATAACTGATACAAGATGGAGTCAGATAGAGAAATGACATCGTAAATATTGAAAGTATCGTAAGACAACGACTCTCATGTGCAAGCCTAATAAAGGTATGTATATATTCCATAAAGTAGCTTTTACACAGGTATCTAATCTCAATATATCTTTCTCCTTTAAGATTTTGGTATTAATATTCTTTTTAGGTAACTTCACTCAATTATATGTAGAAAAATCTATTGGCAATTTAAATTAAAATCAAATTTTTAAATTTTTAAAGATTTGTTACGCTTTATTAGTTTTTGAAAAAGTTTTTGACGTAAAAAATAGACATATAATTTATTTTGATTCCGTAACAATGATAATTCCTATGATATTAACGTATAAGAATTCATTCCACGTATTTCAGACTTTCTCTGAAAATGTCATCTTTATTTGACACAATTATTCATCAGTACTCTACAAATATATTTACTTTGTACTTATTTATATTAATATATATGATATGAATGAGAAGAAAGCAATAAATGTTAATGTGCAGTGAAAAGATTTATACTGAAATGAATAAATACAAATAAATAATTAATCATTGCAATTAAAATGATAGCTAATTTTTAAAAAAAATCTGAAAGAGGGAATTTGTTGATTTATCTACAAAACTCTTCATATTGTATATTGAAAATAATAAGGTTATTTACACTGCTAATGATAGAAGTATTGAAAGGAACAACATGAGTTTGGACATACATTACACTTGTGTTACATAAAATATTAAATAATGAATGTGCGAATCCTGTGTAAATGCTCTAAAGCATTTTATTTACAAAATTTTGTAGCAAAATTGCGCATAAAAAATAAATATTTTCATTTCTATCAAAAATTAAAACGATATTTATCGTTTCAAAAAGCAGTAAATAGTGAAATATTGTATGCGGAAAGCAAAAATTATTTTTAAAATGTTAATAAATAGTTTTCCTCTAAAATAATGTCTACATACTTAACTGGAATATTAAAATATTCCTATAAACACACAAAATAAATTCAAATATACGTTATTAATGCAGGAAACAAGTAGTTTTGTAATAAAATTAAATACATTTTCTGTTTGTAAGAAACTCTTTTACAATCTGAGAAACAGTTTTCTTCAATAATTTTGGAAATGTACTTTTTTTATAGTTTAGTAAGACGCGTTTATGCATGAAGAAACTTTACACAGGAGGATATATATTTTTATATAGCAATGTCTAGACATTCGTAAGGACAAATAATTCTTAAGTATATTGTAGAAACAATGTATCATTTATGTTAGAAATGTAAAATTTCTGTTTTTTAATAAAATTGAATGTAAAAATGTATTATATGAAACACTGACTTAGATGCCATTGAGGTTTCCATTAATTAATTTCGTTGCATTACCTATCGTAAATATCATTTAATTGCCCTCTTGAAATAGTATATAACAAACGTGTGTATTTAATATTATTAAAATATTTTTGTTTTATTTATAGGATTCTGTTTGGTTTATTTCAATTTAAGACTTATATTTTAAACATTTAAAAAATTTATTCAATTAAAATGATAAAACGCGTCAATTAAAACTACACATAACTCATTGGAAATATAATGAAATTTATTTCTATATACCTACAGATGGTTCATAAATACAAGTTTAAAAATACATTTCCAGTTTGTTTCTTCAGAAAATGACATGAGTGTAATACTTATTCATACATTTCCTCGTTTCAGTGAAATAGAAAATATTTCTGAAAAATTCTGCTATGGAATAATGTAATTGATTTATTACAACCCATTAAAAAATTGCCGGTGAATAATAAAGATACACGATCTATTGAAGAGAAAGATACTTGAATATGCTTTCAAATTTTCATATAAGGACATTGGGATGGGTAACGTTTGAAATCGGCCCATCACATAAGAGATCTTAAAAAATAAAATATTTAAATCAATCCACATCCGTTCCAAGTCGGTTACCTTATTAAAACTAGACTAAACTATTTTGTCACTTGCCTTGTAGAGGGAGTTATGACCGTTTTATTTGCTTACATACAAATTCTTCACTTGGTATATAATCTCAGAGATAGGGCTCCCTTTCACGTGTTATATCCTCTTCACTTGACCGTAGTTAAAAAATTCTAAAGATCGTGGCCAATAGTTTTCGTGTAACTGTGAAATACGAAGTTAATAATCAACAAGGTAAATAATTATCTCCACTGATAGAAATATATTTGAAATATATTACTCAACTTTCTTGTGGCTTGTCAGTAGAATAATTTCTAAAAAAAATTAAAGACAATTTTAATTTTCATTTCACACTGAAAAGAAAAGGGAAGAGTTGGTATTTACGTGCTTTTTGCAACCATGCCAACTTTCAAGATAACTCACCAAATTGGCAACCTCAATTTCACACGTAAACACTGAATTGACAACCGTTTTTTTCGTTTCATACTTCTCCACATACAGCTATTCTAAGTCTAACAGTTCATTGATACTCAAATACTAAACTTCGGAACCAGGATTACTGAATTTTGAAATGCTGATATTTAATAATAAAATTAAAAATATAAATAATATCATACACTTATATATATAATAATTATAATAATAATAATAATAATATTGTTATATGTAATATTAAAACAACAATAATGGTATAAAAATAATAATAATGCAATTTAAAAACGTAATACTAATATATACTTATATATAATAATTATAAAAATAATAATGTTATTGTTATATATAATATTAAAATAACAGTAATGGAATAAAAATTAATAATAATAAAATTTTAAAAAAATAAAATTTAATATTAGTTATTATTTTACTGACTATTATTGTTTATAATTACTTATTACTTTTCCCATAATATTTTTCGACTTCGTGCTCCATATTCCCGTCTGCGTATTCCAGCTTTTGGATTCATGCCTAGTTATTCAATGTCACCAACATGGTTGGGATAGTACGTAAGTACAGTAGAGTTTTATCATGTCTAATAAACTTAACATACTTATTTTCAGATACGGAAAGGTTTCTGTGTATATGACAGACAAATACCCTGGGAAACTTTTCTGCATGTCAAGCTTTCCTGTCAAAACCTTTCTAGCACTCTCTCATGCAAATCAAATCTTGAGTTCTTCTTAGAAAATGCATAGCATGCTTCGATCCATCATCTCATTCTCTCCGTTGACGTTGTTGTCACCCCTACTTATATGGAATTCCGTTTCCCTTTTTTGGTAAGTAACCCCTCCAGAAAATGATGTAGCTACAGAAAATTCAACAAATTTCCAATTTTACAATGGCAAATGGACATATATTCAGTTAAATTTTCATCAAGACAGTTGGTATTTTTATTTTCATTTTTGATTATTACAGAAGTCAATCCGATGTTTTGGTTCTCATAATATTCTTATAATTAAAATTTATATTGGAAGATGTTACTTCATCAATGAGATAATGTTCCAGAGTTTCTTTCCAAACCAATTGCAGAACATTTTTATTTATTACTAATTGTTTTTTTTATTTGAGCTCCCTAATTTTAAAAGTGTTTTGATACTGATTTACATGAGAGTAATATATAGTAATGAGGAGTCACAGTTAATAATAATTCATGTAGAATATATGGGGACAATATTTCTAGGCTTCTAAAGAAAAGTAAAGAAAAAAATATGAAAACTAAATAAAATAAACGTGTTCAGGTGTTTGCATGGATAGTGTAATAAAATGAAATTTCAATAATTTCCAAAATAATATCGTCAAAATTAAATTGATTATTTTTTTATTTATGTGAAGACTTATATAAATAAATATTATATACAATTTTAAAGAGAAATAAAACACACCCATGAAGTAAAAACAAACTTAAAAAAATACATAAAACACATACCTTAAACAAGTAATATAAAAAAGTAAGTCAGTTCCCACTTAGGTCAACAATAACCAGAAATTTCATTTTTTAGTTACTTTTTATTAAATAGTTACAATTAATATAAATATGTATACACATATGACAAAATCACAATATTAAGTGAGAAAATAGAAAGGGATTTTCCTTGCAATTTTCCATTTTCCTTTCTATATAGGGTGTTGAACTATTATTTTTGTTTGTTACTATTTATTCATTCATTAAATGTAATTATTTTAATACAATATTACAGTAAAAATGAAATCACGTTCTGAAAAATTAGGCCCATACAGGTGGTATTCGAAACCACGACTTTTGTATTAGAAGTTCAACGAGCTATCCATTGTGTTATAAGGACACAAGGAATGAGTTTCCCTCCTATTGCAATGACTTCACACAGCTCTGGGATAAACTATTTATATTTTTAGTAAGAAAATTATCAAAAAATATTCTATTACAATTAATTAGCAAAAGGGTCCACATATTTCGAATTTCTTTCGCTGCAATATCTTCTATTTCTCGCATAAAATAGTGACATAAATTGATACTCTTTAGAGAATAGTCCTATACATAGGATATGTCACAGGGGTAAAACTCTCGGTAATTCTACTCCGAGTATGGGTGAGCTCGCCGTTTTGAAATCCGCCGTGTGGTTTCTCCATCGCAATCTCCACGGTTCGGATTTCGCCTTAATTCGCTGACTCAGTATAGCTGTATCGCGAGTCTATCGCTGTAGGGGCCTCTAATCGGTTCTCTCAAGTAAAGTCTCTGCCCTTGGTACTCCCTCGCTCTTCTTATAAACCTCTCGTTTCTCACGACCCCTCACCTCCTAATCCCTCTTTGATCTCTTGTTCGTCATCCGCTCATGGCGGGAGTCTTTCTCGGCTCATATTGTAAGTTCTCAGACATGCTGTCGTCACCGAATCGTGAGAAAACGAAAGCACAATATTTCGGTGCCTCTTTTGACAGTCGGTATAGCCTGGGAAAAAAGGGTCAGAATTTCTGATCACCCATTTGCTAAATTCTTTTCCAGCAATTAGGGAAACGACTGGAATTTTCTCACTTCTGTCCGCACTTCTCTTAGCAACTAGGGGGAAAAGACCGGCTTCCTCACACTATATATACTGTCGAACTATTATTTTTGTTTGCTAATATCTATTTATTTTTTAATTTAATTAATTAATTAATATTTGAAAAAAAAATCTGTATTTTCATCAAGTGTCATCGACTGCAAGTTTAAAAAAATGTATTTGAACTTGAATGGATGAATAGAAAGTATTTTATTAACGATTGAAAATCTGAACAAGATGCATATAGGGAGAGAGTGAACTAATAGTAGGAATCGAAAAAGGAAGCAGTCTCCAAAAGATAAAAATACAAGAACATTTCATTATTAAAAATTAATCAGATAGTATTTGTATATACTAATTTCGACAAAGGCAAATAACTTAAATGAGAAAAATATAAGAATTATGAAATTGTGCAATACAAGTTATAAAAACATAAGAACAAAATGCTTTTTTCATGAGGAAAGATATCACTAAGTGGATTCAGAGAAAAATTATTTTTTTTTATATTTCACTTATGTCGTTATGTGATCTAAAGCATACGTTCTGGAAATAATTTAAAATAATGATAAAAATTTGAAATATCTAAGAGATTATAATATTTTAAATATTATTCGAAGTCTTCATATAATATTTTTTGCAAGAAAAATGATTACATTATACAAAATTTCATGAAAACTTAGAACAGAGGCAAAATAAATGTAAATAAAGTAATTATAAAACAATTTTCATGTATGCTATATGACAAAATTGTAAGTTATATTTTCAGTTCATTGACTGAAAAATGACCAACGCCTAAATAGAAATTGAACAAATAAATGTGACATTTTATTTTAAAATTAATTTTTAAAAGTAAAAAAAAAATTCTAGGATTAGAGTTTTTTTCCTTTTTTTTATGTATTGATTGCTTAAAAATTGATAATTCATTTAAAAACAAACTATAAGAAGAAAAATTATGTATTAAATAAAAGGAAACATGTTTATATGTTACAGAGAAATACGTTTAAAATGAAAACTCTTAAGACAAAATATCGATTAACACGAAATAATACTACACTCCTGACAAACTTCTTTTTGTTTTTTCATCCATTTTTCTTTTTCTTTTAACCAGAAACGGAAATCGCTTAGTGCGAAAAAAAATTCCCTTCTGAAAATGAACAGAATATCGAAAACTCCAGCCAGATTGAGCTGTCTTATCGTATTATGGGAAGAATTGATTGTATTAGATGCTGATAATGTGTTTACAGCCCCAATGATGGCCTACAAAGACATTTTGGAATTTTAGAGTTTTTTCAAAGCTCGAAAACGATGAAAATAAAATGAATAAAGCAGCTCCTATTCCCACATCATCTGAAATAAGGATCGTCTTGAAAAGCAGTTATTTAGAAGTACATATTCCAATTGCGAAATTAATATAAAAGTGGATGATATCAAACAATTTGTTGACAATTTGATGCTAAAAAACAATGCAAAGAAAAATATAAGACTATTTTCCAAAAAATTCAAAAAATGTTTTGTTTTTCAAAAAAAATTGAACATTTGTATAATTTTTTTTTAGATCTTGTGAATGTTTTCGTTTAACCGATTTTGATTAAATGCATGCTTATATACATATCTATTCTAATAAAACAAACTCTAATAAACTTAATTTTGTTGAATTTTTTTCTATATCCTTTAACACGAAAAAATATTTCAGTTTTTTCACTTTCATGTTAAACGATTTTCTCTATATTTATCTAACAAGGAGAATGCACGACTAAGGAAATTCATTTTGGGTCGAGACTTGGTGTAATAGTAGTACTCCTTTAGGGTGTTAGACCCTTAATGTAATTCCGTCGAATGGCCAGTCAATTCAGAGAAAAAAGCCTTCGAAATTCATGCTTAGCTTCAGTTTTCTCCACCGGCCCAGTGGCTCAGTTGGTAAATCCCTTGCCTTCGGTGCTGGTGGATCCGAGTTCGAATCACACCAAAAACATTTTTCTTTCAATTCCTCTAATTATTTTTTTTTAAATAAAATAAATTTATTTATGAAAGGTTTATTAAATATTAAATGATATTCTACGCAATTATTTTGCATTTTATAAAGTAAAAAAATTACTGTAATTATATTAGTATGTATATAATGTTTAATAGATATATTTTTTATATATAAATAATATTTATAATAAAACATATAAAAGTATTAAATGATATTTTACATAAAAAATTATTTACAAATAGTTTTAAAATGTGATATACAATATATATATATAATATAAAATAATTTATAAAATATATTATTATTAATTAATTAATTATTTTATAATTATATGAACTATTTAATAAGTCTTTTTTAAATAAACTTATTTAAATAATTTTAATAATTTTAATTAATATTAAGGAATTATTTTAATTAATATTAATTAAATAGTTTAATTAATATTAATTAATTATTTTTAATTAATATTAATTTTGAATAATTTTATTGAATAATTAATGTTAATAAATATATTTAGGGAATTTCAATTAATACTAATTAATTATTTTTAACTAATATTAATTTTAAATAATTTTAATGAATAATTAATTTTAATATAAATGCATTTAAATAATTTAATTAATAATTACTTATGTTTAATTAATATTAATTTTATATAATTTTAATGAATCATTAATTTAAATTAAAATATTTTTAAATTTTTTTTATTTAATGATTAATTATTAATAATTTTAAATTATAAATTTATTTATTTATTTTTTACTTTTTAAAACACAAAATAATTACATCAATATAATGTAATATTTAATAAACTTTTCATAAATAAATTTATTTAATTTTAAAAAATAACTAAAGGAATTGAAAAAAAAAGGTTTTCGGGTGATTCGAACTCGGATACACCCGCACCGAAGGCAAGCGATTTACCAATTGAGCCACTGGGACGGTGGAGAAAATTGAAACTTAATTGTATAAAAGCTAAGCATGTATTTCGAAGGCTTTTTTCTCCGAATTGACTGGCCATTCGACGGAATTACATTAAGGATTGAACACCCTAAAGGAGTATTACTATTACACCAAATATCGACCCGAAATGAATTTCATTTGTCGTGTCCTCTCCAAGTAAGAGTAATATTATAAATTTTAAGAGCGGGTGCTTATATACATATTAACAAAAAAAAAAAAAAGAAAATGAATGTCTGATGTTAAATTACGTAGCTACCGAATGGATGGCGTAGTTGGCTTGTCTGTAGATTTGTACGTCCAGCCCATGATGTAAAGAATCAACAGTGTCCTTGTCGTATGATTATGTGGCATAATAGAAATCTCTAGAGTGCTTTTTTGGCTCTCGGCAAAATTAAATTCCTACTACCATTCGCATTTATTTCGAAACTTAGGTTCCTCCCTCTGGGTTGGAAAAGGGTGTCAGAATTACGTTGCATCAATTGATGTTCCACCTATACAATTCCGTACTAAGAAGTAATATCAGCTTCCGGAGAATGTATTAGATCTGCAATGGTAATATCATATCCGCAGTTCCATCGGGCATAAAAAAAATATTAACGTAATTCTCAGAAGCTGCATAAATACTATTCATGATACAACTCATTATTTGAATCCCCTCTGTCCTTATTTTTCCTTTTCCCTCTTTTTAAACTTTGTAAGAAATCTGAGAATGCAATCTAATAACTAAACCGGAAGAGTATTAATTAATTTTTTAAATTTAACTATAATATAAATAATAACACTTATCTATTCTCCTGAAAACTCTTGCTTCAACACTTGCTTAATCTTTCCTTCTTGGATTAAAAATACTAAGATCGCTCACACTATGCTTTCTTCTTATACTCAATTTTTAACCATCTCCCCGCCTACTCCCCGAATAGCACTTAAATAGAAGCTTGCATTTACATAAAAACACGCCATCTCTACGGAAAGTGGTTTTCAACTAAAATCACAGTTAAAAAGATTATTTTACCCATGGGAATTTGTAGAAGCCCGAAAAGAATAAGTTACAAGGGGTAGCACAAAGGAAGTCGCAGTTTTAAAAATTATTATAAAAATATAACCTATTCCATAAATTGCCATCAGGTGTAAAGGAAGAGCATTTAAGACATAAGATACATAAGACAATTTAGAAATTTAAAATACAAATTCAAGTGAAGGACTTAATTACTATTTTAACTAGAAATTGTTTTATAATCCCAAACTTTTGCAATTTTCTAGGCTAATATACAAATGGCAGCTTCCTAAATAAAAACAATGAAACGGAAGAAATAGCAAATATCAAAAAAGTCATCTCCGGTTTTATCTCAACTGATGTTGCAACAAATAGTTATAATTAGTGCAGTGCTTCTCAAAGTTTCAATATTCGCGACCCAATATTCAATCATAATTTTCATCACGCCCCCTTCATACAATAATAATGTATTAAATTCAATAATACTATGCTTTGATGCTAAAACTACGATACGACTTTAACCTCTAAAGTCGGTCTACATAAACGTCTCGCTCAGCCAAAGTATTAATTTTCCCTGACGTAAATATACGTCTTTCTGAAGTACGACCTTTTCTGTGTACTGTTATTCATAAAATTTTTCCGAAGGTTTTGGAATGCAATAAAATAACCTTGACAATGTTTGGGAAGGATTTACTTATTTCAGATTATTTCTTTCTTTACGCCTCTCCCCCCCCCCAATGTATCTTATATGTGCGCCTACGTGGAAAACGATTGGCTTTAGGAACCTAATAGCGTAACTTTTATTTGGCAGTTGATGGATTTATTATAAACCGTACAAATTATCAATATAAGAGTATTACTTTTTGTATATAATTTTATGTGCGACAATCCCATGGGGCCACTGGTATTTATTAAACTTCTTCTTAACTTGGTATTGCTAAATTAATTATAAAATACATTGTGTAGCATTAATACATTTAAAAGTGTAATATATATGTGCAAATGTATATTTTAATTTTTATTATGTCAGAATGCATTTTGTTTGTTTACTTTCAGTGAATTAATTTTTTAAAATAATCTTCTGTTTTTGACTTTTTAATATGCTCACGCCCCCCTCGTAGAGTTGTCATGCCTCCCAAGGGGGGCGCGTCCCACAGTTTGAGAAACGCTGAATTAGTATTATTTTTATATCGCATTTTATAAGGCAACACGTGGTGCTATTGGCAACAGACCTCGTGATTTAGAACCATTTCAAATCTCATACCATTTGAGCGGGCACTTCTTCTCCTAACTTCCCCACAACACCAACGCAAGGATGTTTGAGCATCGACACATTTAACCTGCATTGGCCCCCTATGCACTGTGTGTTGCAATGGAAGTGGTAATTACAAGAGTCAATAACGAGTAAAGTGAGTTGATACAGTATAAGCGAATGGTGTTCTGATAATATCTCGTTGTTGAACACATCATTGATACCTTAACATGACAAGACATAACGCTCATAGTAAGAAGCTGGAAGTTTGGAAGAGTTTGACAAAGGCACCACTACATTACCTACTTGCCTGCCGTAGCATATGTCAACGTTATGGGAAGACACTAATGTCTTCGATGGTTTTGCATACTTACAGAAGTAGAAACTCTCGATATCAGAGAAAAGTTATAGTCTTTCATCCGCGTAATAAGCAATATTAACCTGATTGTAATCAGGCTAAAATTATGGAAAACATTCAAAGTTCGATCAAAAGCAATCAAAATATAATATAAGAATCCTTAAAGTTTACTATTTATCTTAAAGTTATATATATATAAATCTTCAAGTTTCATTATAAGTTTATTGGAGAATAATGAAAATCAAAGAATCCACTATCTGCTTTTCCATGCTTCCTCGGTACAAAAATTCGCTTTTCTTGAGACCGATAATGAAAGGAATAGAGGAGTGGGTAATGCATTGTCACGTTAAAAATTTTCTGAATTAGATTTTCCGAGCTGCTTGCATGGACTGAAAAATCAGAACTCAATTTCAAGCAGGTTTTGTTAAATAATTGATGGAATTTGTTGATTGGATCAGAGAGTTCCAGTTACTAACCAATCATTTAATCTCGTTTTATCCAACGTTTTTAGTTAGGTAAATTGTGACCCAGATTGATCACGAAGAGACATAATGTCGTTGTCAACCATTACGAAAAGCATATGCTCCATGTTGCATCAATTAACTAATCATGCGTTTATATTTTTTTAATTCACTGAGACATTATGTTTTGCACACAGCTGAAAAAATTCTGAATTTACATAATTTGTAGTTTTTGTATGTAGTTAAATTGTTTTTGCAAGGCAAAATATTTAAAACTATATTTTTCTATTTAATTTAAATATTTTTCTATGGTACTTTGTTGGTATGAAACTATATACATTTTCTCTCTCTTTTACTATAAATATTATTACATATTTTTAATCAATATTCTCTGTATTTTAAAATCCAGAAATTCAGCTTTATTTGAAAATAAGTTCATTTTTAATATATTATTTTTTAAAAAAAATTTAGCATTATCAATTTAAATTTATTCCTACCAAAAGAGCTATATAGATATACTTTAAATAAAAAATTTTATCGATATAGTTTAATTCATAAAAGTGTACGTACAAGTGTACAAAGACACTTTTCGTAGAATGACTTTGAGGCAAACATTTAATCCACTTAAAAACCTTTTTTTAAAAAATCTGAAATGTTTTTTCACACTAAAACTCCAAACGTAATGCTAAAAGGAAATCTGAATATTTACTTATTTTTAGGTCCATACCAAATCATTGATAAAGCTGCCTATATTTTAATGTTTTTGTGTCGGAATTGATACCGTAACATTTCTTCTTTTAAAATGGAGTAATATCACTTTAACAAATGTCACTGAATTAAAAGAAGTATAATTCGTAACGTGCAGATTTTCTATTACCGTAAGATCCTGCGTATAACGCGCACTTTTAACATCGAAAATACGATTTTAATTTACGGTTGGGCGTTATATGCCGGGAATATACCTAAAATTTCAAAAATGCAGCTTGAAAGTATAGGTGCGCGTTATATGCCGGATATTACGGTAAATTCAAATTTATATCTCAGCATTTATTTTTATTCGAGAGAGAAGTAGTTTATAAAATATTTTATATAATAATTTATTTATAATTGATTTAAAACTGCGCCCTATGTTGGTGTTTTTTTTTTCTTCATGTCATTCGTTTTGGTAGTTTTTGAATACTTAATACATGAAGAATATCGAAACAATTCTGAAATATTACATTGTTTAAACCGAAGGAAAAAAAATCGATAATTTAATTTCCCATTATTATATCGAGAGAAAACGTTTTATAGTATTTAAGTAGAAAATTTTAAGCGATATTACTATTTCGTTCATTTCTGTCACTAGTTGTATTTCGTCTGTTAGTTTTTTTTAATTCTCTTTTGAAAATTGCATCGAGTTTTTGATACAAATAATGAATGATATGTTAAACTGAAAGAAACTCACATTTCCTTGAAACTGCTTACTGCATCTGACATAAACAGTAAAAATTCACAATACTGTGAATGAATTTCTTTGAAATTTGCCATTGTACGAAACCCTATTATTTGAAATAAATGTAATAAATGGTTTTCTTTGGAATCAGACAAGTGTAATGTCTTGACGACGATTACAGTTCTATTTGTTGCAACTTTAAAGTGAATCAAAATTTCTTTTAAGCCTTGTATACTGTCTGTATCATATAGAAGAGGAAATTAGAAATAGATTGCTTATGTCAAACAATGTGGAACATTGTGTGTCGAGAAAGAAAAAAAAAAGCAAATATTTTTCTATAGAATAATATAAACGTCAGAAAGAATTACAAAGATTGCGCCAGGGGAACTGACATTTCGTAACACTTTTTTTCGTATGGCAAAATTCCAAATAAAACAAATTTACCACAAAATATAGTCTTCGGATTTCGGTATGTTATTTTTCCTTATATATACACCGCATAAATTCTTACTTTTAAAAAACAGATGTGGAAATAAAGGATAAAATATAAAAAGTTTCAAACATAAATTTTAAAATTACCTTAAATATAATTTATTATTTTAAGTTTTAAAATATTATTTAAACTTAGTTGAGCTGTTGGGAGTACAGAAAAAATAAACCCAGGTCCACTTAATTACTTTAAATATTTGGGTAAATAGCCAATTTTGTTCGGAATTAAAATTATAAAATTTGGGAATGCACAGTTATAAAATCATGCAAATTAAGCGGAATATATCAAATAACGAACTAATTAATGTTTTGTATTAATCACGAACTAATATATCTTTAAACATAATTATAAGCAAATAAATAAATAAAATTTATAATATGTGTCATTAATTTCAAAATATGATGATAAACACCAGAAATTTGATAGCAAATATTTTTTTTTCAAAATTTAGTAGTAATTACATATCCTATAAGCAAAACTACTATTTTTTTAAGTATTATCCCTTACATTTTGTACAAATTTTAATAACATGTACATTTTAAGAATTAATATTTTCGATAATTTTTAAAGTGAAAACTTCTTTAGCCGCGTTGGGCACTTTTTGGTAGGGTAAAATGTTGTGTTAGCGTCACCGACATGCTCATGACTGGCACACGCGCAGTGTGCTGTGTGCCTTAGACACTTTTTGGATGGGTGAAATCTCGTGCGTTCGCGTCACCGACATGCTTATAGCAGTATATCTGTAGCTATACAGCCTGACGTATAGTGCTGTATATATCTAATAAGTGAAATTGAATGGATTTAGTGAAGAGTTCAATGTGTATATACTGTGCATTGTTGAAATAGTGCTTTTGTTTGATTATTATTTGAATCGTTTAATTAAAGAATCATTGAGCAGAGTACAATAGTAAGTACTAAATAAATATACTAATATTTTTAAGATAAAAAATAAACAACAGAAAATTATTTTAAATACTTGTATTTATTTTGGCGTTTAAAATTTTTTATATTATTTAAAATTATTTTAAATCTTCGTGTTTGTTCTGGCGTTTGAAAATTTTGTATTATTTATTTTCTAATATATAACCTCTGCAATGCATCGCGCAATACGGTTTAGTATATTACAGTGGCTTAGACGTTTTCTCACTAGTGTGGCAAAACAGACTTCTAGTTGTTCAATCATATTTTTACCGTGGATTTTGAAATTAAAAATTTTGTAAAATCTAATAATAATTAAAGATTAATGTGTTAAAGTTTAAAATATGATTATTAATGAAAAATTATAATTTATTACCTTATATCATTAAAATCAATTGTTTAAAATAATGAAAACGGATCCGACTTTAATTTCATTAAATATTTTATTTTCTTTTAAAAATTTAATATTTCAAATTCATTATTTATTAATTTAAATTGTCAAAAATAAAATATGTGCTTTGCTATTTTTTTGAAAAATGATTATCTTTAATTTTATATCATTCGATTTTATAATTAGAAATTTATGACAAAAATATTGTCATGGAATTAGGGTTAGTATCAACCGAAAAGGCTGCTACAGGTATAGGTGGTTCAACAGTTCATAGTGCATTGAGCATATCATTGTCCAGGTTCATGACACTTAATATTGAAAAAGCTCATCAATACAGAACTTTATTCAAATTTGTTAAAGTCCTGATTATTGATGAAGTGAGCATGGTTTCCGCTAAGTTATTAGAACAAATTAATACTCATCTCTGAAACAAATAACTGACTTGCTTACAAAAGATTTTGGAGGATTAGATGTTATACTTATCGGGATTTTGCGACAATTTCCTCCTGTAAAGGCGAAGCCAATCTTCAAGCAAATTAAAAAGAATGACTGGTGAAACAACTTGGCGAAAATTTAAAAAAAAAAATTGAATTGAAACAAATAATGAGGCAAAAGGATAGTCAGTTTGATGAAATTTTAAAGAAGATTGGAAATTGATATATTTTAAAGGAATAAGAAATACAGGTAATAGAATCAAGATTTATCAGAAAAGAAGAAGCTCAATCAGTATGTCCAGAAGGAATTAGACTTATATTTACAAACGCCGTGGTAAATGACTACAACCATTCTATTTTAAAAAGCAAAGAAAGTAAAACAATATTCTTGGCATCTGATGTTTTCGTGTGGTGTCATAATGCTGAGCAAGAAAATTTTGTTAAACAGAAATTACATAAAATGAGAGCTGATAACACTGGTGGATTACCTTACGAATTAATTTTAGTTCTCAACCGACCTTACATGAAAACAAACAACATAGATGTTGCAGACGGATTATCACATGGCCCTGTTGGAAAATTGTGTTACGTAGAGAGAGATGAAAATCATGACATCATATAAGAATTTGGACGAAATTTCCAAAACTATGTGGACGAAAACGAGCTACAAAATCTAGGAATGTTATTGTCCGCTTTAATCTTGACGATGATGTTGTGCCAATCACTCCTCAGACATCATCCATACCACTCAATAACATTAAGACCATAATAGCGAAACGGAAACATTTTCCACTTATTTCTGCTTTGGCAATGACTATTCACAAATCACAGGGAGGTACTTATAATGCTATTGTCTACGAATACCATCGTAAACATCCTAGAGAATTAGTATACGTAGCTTTAACAAGAGTAACGAGGATTTAAAGTTTGTTTTTGGTTACTCAAGAAAATATTAGCAGCAGCTGGAAATTTTGGATTGATAGAGCAGGAACACCTCTAAATGCTTCAGAAACAGATTAACATCATAAAAGATCAACAAGTCATCGAGAGAATCTAACGTTAGAATTGAAAAGGTTACAAAACAACACACTACAAACGGTCACCAAAACTTTTCTAGAATTCATCTCCAACAAGGAAGGATTATCGATATTTTCATTCAGTTCTCAAAGTTTGCATGCGCATGCAACTGACCTAAAAAAGGATGCTATCGTAAAATAGTCAAATGTTCTGCTTTTGTCAGAAATTCGTATGAAAAACGAAGAGCCACTTGATATTCCGAATTTAAACTTTGTTGTACGTTATAAAAGACTCGAAGTTCCAGTAGCAATAGTAAGTATTTATCACAATACTCAAGAAACGTCAGACTTCATTACTTCACATATGGACATACATACTAAATTCACTAGAAGCATTGGTGTTAATGTTTCTGGTATAGCCGAAATATGCGTTGCTCTTTGCGATTCCGAGAATGGGCAATACATGTTGATGGTTGCCGTTTGTATTTCTCCTGGGAAATCTATGAGACAGATACAACAATTTTTATTTGAAAATTTCATGATTTATACAAAAGAAGGTTCTGAAATACTCCAAAAAAGATTTGGCGAAAAATATAGTGTAATGTAATGATGATTTATAGTGGAGAATTCAATATTAACTTTGCAGATGATAAAAATCTACCACTAATTGAATTTCTAAATGAAACACTTAATTTAAAAATGTCCAATGATCGAAAACTCAGTACTACAGAATATAAAACAATGATAGATGCGGTTTTAAGCGATACTTAGATAAATTTGAATCAAACATTTTCCTTTCTTACTTTAGTTACCATAAGCCTATTGTATATTTTTTAGAACTATATGAAATAATTGAAAGTACAAAAAGTCTAAGTATTGTTGAAATTAATGATGACAATGATGCAAGCAATTAAACTAATGTTAAAAATCAAGTACATTGAAATTAAAGTAAATAGAAATACTATCCATAAATCATATGATTGTATATTAATTGTTATTTCAATTGAATTGTATTTATATTTTGTCATGATCTTCTACAGCCCGTAATATATTTGAACAATAATATATATATATATATATGCATATAATTGTTGCTCGGAGTGTCAATAGATGTGAAAACCAGATTGATGTTGATAATTTTAATTCAAACATTATGAAATTTCAAATTTTAATGCTAAAATTTCTAAGTTTTCACTTCTATCGGCAGTCTCTATAAATGCCTTCTTTTTTCTCTTCTGAATTTCCGCTTTGAGGATATTTGACTGCCGTAACATACATTTTTATATTTTATCTTATAAATCCAAAAATATTTTTCTGCTGTATAATCAGATTTGATCTTTAAGTAAAAGAGGGGCTGTACTGTATAAAATGGTTGGTCAGAATTTTTATCTACTTGTTTTTTTTAAAAATCCATAAGTTATTTTCATTATTGTCAAAAGCAATATAGAATCCATAATTATCAATAAAACACATTTCATAATTTCAAATATCACAATTATATTCCGATTTTTTTAAGTACATGATTTATATCTAAGTAAATTTTACTTTTAGGATAGATTTAGAAAGGTTAATAGCATCGAATGAAAAAAGACATAGTAATGATGTATCACTGGTACATATCGTTTGATAATTCAAGATTATATTCATTAAGAGTTAGATCTGATAAAATTTAGAATTAATTGTAACGTAAAAGTAAAGTAACCATCTAAAAATATATGTTTATACAATATTAAATACTGAATTTAAAGTGACACTTGTACAACCCATTATTTACTCAATTATTTAAGCATAAAATGTGAACTGAAATTTAATTTAAAATTATTTAATTGTCTTTTATTTGAAATATAATATTACTAAAATTGAACAATAATGAAAATAATAGTTTTCTGGAATACTTACTATTATTTATATATTACGCAGCAAATCCTTATTACTTTTCAAATTAAAAAATTTCAAATTTATCAGAATCATCTGGAGCATCGGAACTTATTTTTGAACACACGCAATTTTTCACTTTATTTCTAGTTAATGATTTGTAAAAAAAGTACATTTTGAAAAAGAAAAATCAAAGTAATTATTAAATTGCATACAATTGACTTATATTCTGTAAATAGTTCAAATTATATGAACAAATATACTTGAGATTGAAATTTTATGCAACTGTTTTGATTTAAGAGAAACATCTGCATTCTTTAAAACAAATTAAAGTTTTTAGACGATTCAACTTCGTATGAAATAAGTATTTAGAAACAAAAAAAAAAATTAAATAAGACATTTCTTTCAATAAATTATTTCAGGTAACCATTTTTATGAAAACATTGAAAAAAATATTTCTCGAAAGAAATCTATTTACTAATGTAACAGTAAAAATGTGTTTTTAAACTACATTACAATTTACAAGCAAATCAAACGATTATTACCATGAAAATTCTTTGTCATTTTGCAATTCCTTTCCAATAAAAACAATTTAAATAATTATTTGTATTTCGTCATTGGAGATACATTCATTTTCATTTATAAACATATAAAAAATTATTTTATGCTTTTAGCTTCTGGAAATAGTATCTACAAAATAATTTACATAAGTAATATCTTAACAAAAGTATTTGAATTCAAAATTTGTATTATAATAATAGAATATTTAAGGTTTATTTCAAATGCATCACGTTTCAATACCTTCACTTTTCAAAACCATCTGCGAATCATTCATTATCTGCCCGTTAAAAATGGATTTTGATTCAGCCTTTATTAATGCTTTTTTTCAGCAGAAACACAGTTATATTATACAAAATAGTGATAAAGCATGAAATGATTTTATGTAAATGAATAGGTTTTGCATTTATCAAGTATTTGGAAATCTCAGGTCCGTTAATTGATGTCGGTTGGTTAAGAAAAGGGCTTTAATCTAATTATCCATTAGAACTCAAATACATAAAAGATAATAAATTTATAAGAGTGTTTTCCATAAAAGCTAATTATTAATTATACGAATATTTTAATTTTTTTACAGAGAACACATTTCATTTATTATTTATTTTTTTTCTCGTTATTTCAAATACAGTTACTGAAATAATGATAGACGCTAATGAAATCAATGTCATTAATAATACATTATAGATTTTTAGAATGTAAACATTTAGAGTAAATACATCTTTCTAGTATGGAAGTTGGTATAATTGTGCTTTACAAAAAAAAAGTTAAGTAAAAGTCATATTTTAAGTAATAGCAGATTTGAGGACCCAAAAAAAGAATAAATGCATCATTTAAGGTACCGACTACCCTAAAATCATGATTTTTTTCAAAAATTGACTAATTTTTTTTATGATTTTATTTTATAAACCATCTTATTAGCTTAATAACAATACCAAGTGTTTTATTTTCCCTCCACTAGAATAAAAACTACAAGCGTTTTAGTAAAAGAAGATGTCATAACTTTACGCAAGATGTCAAACTTTAAAATGCGTTTTACTCGAAATGTGTTTTTTTAGAAAAACTCAAACGGAGACAGCGATTGCTCAAAAAATTTTAAAAATAATTGGCTGAAATTTCTTATATTCTGCATAACAGTAAAAGTGTTTTGACCTTCAGATTTATCAATCATTGTTTTATTTCAAAATATACAATTCTTTATGTGAATATAATCACTGTTTTTTAAAGTAATTTCATATAATAGCAATGATAAAGTGCTCTAGTGTTTGTAAAAATTAAAATATCTCTTACGCGGAAGGTCACTTTAAATATGAATAACAAAGTAACACATCAAAATTGAAAAAATGAGAATTTGTTCATAAATACTTTGTACAGAGCGGGCCCCGTTTATGTTATTTTTTGTACAATTTTACAAGTTTTTTCCCCATTTTAATAATGATAATTTTTTTTTTCTTTTTCAATTTTAGAATTTTTCTCTTAAAATATACTAAATAAATATAAAAACCACAAAAAAAATCCCCATATCTCTATTTTTTCAAAAAAAAAAAAAAAAAAGTTGTCACAAGTAGTCGGATGCCTTAAGATGAATGTAAATACAGTGGACAAATATGAAATATGTTGTAGTAGAAAATTAACCTAAATGAGAAAAAAGTTATTTTCCTGTTAATACTAGTTAAACATTTATTCTCCAAAAAAATTAATTATGGAAACAGATACATTATTCACTAATCACAAACAAGTGAAATTCGATGTTATTTGACCAAATATTCATGTTCCTGAAATTACTGATACAATCAATTACAGTAGTCTTATACTTAGAATTTAAATAAAAATTTTTGCATCTTACAATGTCTAGAAAAGTTCTGGAGAGATTGTCTCCCTTTTCATACTTGCGTCATAGTGAACTCGTATTAATGATATTACCGTTGAGGTTTATGTGATTAAAATGTAGAGTTTTCAAAAAAAATTCCAAAAAATGAGCAAAAGACGATGTTTATGATAGATTGAATACTGGAAATAAACTGCGGAACTAGATAAGTCATTTATGCAAGTGGCCAGAGAGGATAGTTGCACTTTTACTTTTGAAAGGGATGAAAACTCAATTCCCCCTATATAACAAATGTTTTGACTTCGATTCTAAGTCTCCCACAATTTTCTGGAGCATTAACACTGAAAAAATAGTACGGCTTACATTCGATTAAATACGGTATGTTGATAAATTAAGATTTTTTGAGTTCTTTATCGTTTAAAAAAAAAATGGCAGCCTTTTGTTCCAAGTAAAGTCTTGTACGATACAGCATTCGAAAACAGAGTTCGTATTTAAAAATGCCAAATTCTTAATCACATATTATAATCAGAAATGTAATTGGCATTGGAACTTTAAGAGATGTAACCAGTTATTTAATAATTTTTTCTTCAAAAAAATACTTGTTATGCTTAATTTGTTTGTTATATTTTGCATTTTTTTAAGAAATCATACATCAATTTTCAGCTTTCTACATGAGCTTTGAATGATTCAAGTTGTAGAAAACTGCTGCTACACTTTAGATTAAATTCCAATTTTCTTTTGAAAAAAAATAGATATTAATGTAACGGTTAAAGAATAAATATTCAACAAAGAGGAGAATGATTCTAAGAAATTACGGAAAAAATTAAAAATACTTATGATATATATTGAAACAAAAACAAAATTAAAGTGAAAATTAATATTGTATAAAGTCAGTTTTTTGTAAAAAAAACAATATGTTGGAAATTTAAACACATTGAAAAACATGATTTTATGTATTTCTAACATAAAAATATAATCTTAAAAATAAGAATTTCAGATAAAGAAACATTTTTAGTAAAAAGAAAAAATGATTGATCACATTCTTCTTAAAGAACATTAAATTTTGTAATGCTTATACTAAATTAAAACCGTGTTTAACTCAAATTATGCATCCAAGCAATATTATAAAATACCTTTTTTTACTAAAAGAAAAAAAAAATCATGTTTTTACTTCTTCATAGCTCAAAAATTCCGCTATATGTTGATTAAACTTTTTTTTTCACGAGGGGAAAAATATTTAAACATTCGAGTATATTTTAAATCCTATAAAACAAAATAAAATTTTTCAAATATTTTCATTATGAAAACTGAATAATTTGTGTCTCTAACTAAATGAAAAGGACGTTATTTTTTTCTTTCAAAGAAATAGAAAGTTTTTTTTTTTCAAAAGCTGAATTATTGTAATATTTAACTGGGGAATAACATTAACAGTTAACTCACAAAAACACAATCAAGCGTCACTATTTCGTTTCAATCACATTTGTTTTCATTGGATTAATTTTATTTGTACATCATTTGACTTGGTTATAGTTTGTAAAATATTCCCTAAGTAATATAAAATACGTTCACGATAATAAAATAAGATATCTTATTAAAACAAACTACAACTACATTTAAACGATTTGTAATGTCGAGGACATTTAGTAGCATTTAGAGTCGTCTCATTAGACAACCACCTTACGCCAATACTTGCCAATTTTAAAGTACGGGCGGGTAAGCAGAGTGGCTAGATGGGTCATTCTGTTCTTCAAAAAGAGACCAGGTATTCTTTTATCACACCTATGGGCAAAACAGGTGTTGAGCCGATTTTAGAAACAACTTCACTGTGACCTAGCCTTTTCCTCCTCCGACACCCTGATGGCTTTTAGTCACACCTATTTATAGAAGGGACTCTCCTGTTGAACATGTTCCATTATTTGCTTCCTTCGTACATCTGGGCCGTTAAGTATTTTAATGGAAAGAATGTACGCCTATAGTGAGAAAGACATACCCAAGAGGGTATTCTCAGTATCCAAGTGATAGGTCAATTGATAGACCATCCATATAGTTTACGAGATGCAGTGATGTAGTTGATCCCAGTCGCTACACATTTTGTCTCAGAGAACCCATGGAGTTGGAACCGAGACAGAGGATGCTGGGTGCAGACTCGTGATGCTCGTCAGTCAGAAATCATTGGGGGCGTGAAAGAGGCTCGCTCAGGGGGTTTAAAAGGTTGACTCGAAGGTGACGAGGATCTTCTTGTTGTTCGAAGACACAAGTGAAAGAGGATACAGGGGCAGCCACACCCAAGAGTATCAAGGTACTGCAAGGACCCCTTCGAGTTTGTCGGGCAGTCACTCCAATGATTGATCTTGGGGGATACAAGCAAAAGAGATCCCTGGGACAGCTGCACTCGATATTAAGCAACTGCAAGTACCTCTTCAAGACGTATGGCATTCGCTTCAGGGATTGATCTTGTGTGAGGCAAGCGAAAGTGGTTGCGGGGACAGCAACACCCGGTAGACGATCATCTGAAGATATTTGAAAGTCAATCCGGCAAAAGGCTACTTAGATTAGAAACATTCATTAATTGTTTATTTTTTTTAAAATTAGTTTGTAAATAAAATGTCTTTCGGCAAATAGCTGTGTGGTCCCTCTCGCTCCCCTGAAATGAAGTAAATTTGAGAGTTCAGGACGTTACAAGCACTATTTACAAAATCGTCATATTTCGTTGTATATTTTATTCTATTTTGCATCCATTATTATTTTGATTAAATATAAATTTTTTTCATTTATTTTTATATAACTTGGCTCATAATTTTTTATTTCATTTATTACTGTTTAAATTCATCTCACTTAATACATGGTAAAATTAAGCCAGTGGTTGGGTTTTTCCTGCGATATAAAATTTATATTCTGATAAAATTGGTACACAATTCCTTATTCTTATTTACACATATGTTCATATTCTATTTAATGAATTATAAAAGGGAACGAGGAGGATTTTGTGAGATAAGTGCATCTTTTTCTGTGGAAAGATGTTGGCACTTGGTGAGAAGTATTTCGCATTAATGAAAATGCAATATTCTGTATTCTAATACTTTTCAGAAGCTCAACAAATCCCACTTTGAAATTTTTGAAGTGTTAGTAATTTTTCTTTACATTAAAGAATCTTAAGATACATTTTTATGTAATAATAAAACAATATTGGTAAGATAAGAAACAATTCTGGATCATGAGACTGCCCACAATAATTAATTTAATATTCTGTAAACCAAAGCTTGCTAATAAAGTGGAAAAAATAAATTGAAAAATATCCCCTGATGTCACTTACTACAACAGGGATAGAATTAATTGAAAACTTTTGCGTATAAAGATCACACTTGTAGCAAAACGTAATCACAAATATCCTAGTCTTTCAAGATAGTTTCCTTCGTACAATACATTAAAGTTATGTGCATGTAAATCTAAAATTTTACAATCAGCATTTTATGAAATGTCAAATGAAAATAATGAATAAGAAGACTAAAAGATGTGTCTAAAAATGTCTACAAACTTAAAAAATTAAAATTTCAAATTAAATGTCAAGGAAAAAAAAACAGCTAACAAATACGAAATAGCTAAGTTATGGTAAGGGATAATGTGAAACGTTTACACTCATTAAGGATTTATCTTAAATTAACTATCAATATAAAGACAAAAAAAAATGGCCACTTCCGTTAAAAAAGAAAAAAAAAAAAGATGCATCTTAACTATTTTCAAAAAAAAAAAAAAAAGAATAGAAACTAGAAACTAAGTTTTAAAAATAATTGAGGATATGAAATTCTTTAAATGCTAAGGATTTAAAATTTTTAATTAATTCATTAAGAAATCCGACTACGTGCGAAACATTTAAAAAACAATTGAGAATTATTATATATACTTTTCTTTTGTTGGTTTCCAGGTTTGTTTAGTAATCTACATGAAAAAAAAATGTAATTGTTAAAAATGCTTAGAATGAAAATATCAAATACACTCTTGAAATATTATTAAAAGAAAATTAGATAGATGTGTGTATAAATGAGATGAACTACTTAATATAGTGAGGACAATGTGACTAATTTCAAGATAAACATACGGAATTGAAGTTTCTTTAAGGGCTAAAGAAAGAAAAATAAAAATTATTTTTTTGCTTTGCACCCAATTAAGATTTAATGCCATTTTTTACCAAGTACATTTGTTTTATGATTTAATTTATATTTTTCATTCAAATCTGTGGCAAAAGACAAGTTATATGTTTTTAAAAATTTCGTCAAAAAGGAAAAGTCGTATGAATTTTTTAATGATAATTACTTAATTTTTAAACACATTATTTAGGATTTAATGCCTATTAACATGTAATAAACACTTACTAAACTAATTCACTTTTTTTTTGCTTTTACTTTATTCACACATCGTGTTCTATATATTTACAATTTTTAATTACTTAATTTCAAGGATACTTCAATATACAATTGCACAAATAATCCATTGAGAAGATGGTCTCATGCATACTAAATCTTTTGAAGTTCAAAGTGCTTTCATTGGAGTGGTGTCGAATTAAGTATCATTCTCAACACTTTTTTGGTGTTCAAAATTAGGTGGCCACCGTCGTCAGGTGTGCAGTACATGGTGTTATAATACTCTACAAAAAACCTATGTTTAAATTTAATAATACGTTAGTAATTCAGAAGGTGTGCTTCCCTTTTAGCCACACAAACAAACGAAACAGTAATTTAAAACTAAATGTTGATAAATAATCAACTATTAAATCGTCAGACAATTTTCCGAAGTAGGCACCACTATTCTTTAGACATTTATCATAGCAGGGAACGACTTTTAGTTGCCTTCGTCAAATAATGATACCCCGCGTGATGGCAATCATTCGGCAACAACAAATAAGGCCTCACCATTGTTCTGGAACTATGTGCCAGCAAGAAATAACTTTAGGTACTTAAGCAGATTAAATTTACTTTCTCCGAGATTTGGGCAGTAGATGGGTGTTCAAAATTTTCTCATCGCAACTCCATAAGAAACTGTGTCTTATCACTCGCGCGAATCAGCAAAATTCGCTTTTTAAACGCTATGACCCTTATGCTGTATTGCTTTGCTCAGTTTTCGAAGCATATTGCATTTACTGTATTGACTGTTAGTCCGCGTGTTATGAAATCCAGCTGAAAAACAACTTGTAAATCGCAAAACACTGTACACATCATTTTACGACACCAGATTAGTAAATTCGCTTTCGACTATGTTAGCAATGATGAGTGTCTCAAATCTAGAAATTGCGGTTTAAATATCTGGATTACGAGCACACCGGGTCTAATTACCAGTTACAGTATGACATAAGAAGGCATTGCTTGCATCCCTGTAGTGTGTCAGAAAGTCTAGAATACTACCCTGACGTTTCAATATTTGCTGCTCTGTCACAATGTGAAGTAAGTTTTAAGAGAGTGCTTCTCAAACTTTCGATATTTGCTATTTAATATTCAATTACAATTTTATTCGCACCCTCCTTCTTCTGTAGTGTAAGAATACATTGAATTCAAATATACTATTCTTTGACGCTAAACCTACAGTACGAATTTAACCTCTTAACTACCGCTGGCATCTTAAATGTCTTGCTCAGCCAGTGCATTAATTGCCTCTTACGTATATATACATCTTCCCGAAATACGATTTTTTCAGTTCACTGCTGTCCATGAAGTTTTCCGAAGGCTTTGGAATGCAATAAAATGACCTTGACGGTGTTTGCGAAGGATTTACTTATTTTTATTCCTTTTATACCCCACACCCAATACACCACATACATTCGCCTACTTGTTAAACGGTGGCATTGGGGAGCGAATCATAATTTTTAATCGGCATTTAAGGGATTAATTATAAACTTTACAAATTATCGAGATATGTGTTAATTTTTACCATATAATTTTATATATATGACAAGCCCATTGAATTACTGATAATTATTAAACTTTTTCTTAACTTAGTAATGTTAAATTAATTATAAAATACATTGCGCAGTACCGATATATTTATAAGTTTATATTTATAAAATACGCATTGTATTTTTTTATTATGTCAGTATGTATTTTATTTGTTTCCCTTCAGTAAATTAATGATTTTATTTTGAATAATCTTTTGTTTTCGACTTTTCAATAGGCTGCGCCACCCTCGTAGGGTTATCACGTCCCCCTAGGGGTTGCTCCCGTCATTTTGTGAAACGCTGCATTAAGCACACAGTTTTTGAAGTATTAGCTTTTTCTCACACACATCTCGTGAAGGAAAACTACAAATTTGAGAAAATCCCAAGGATAGTGTCCTTATGGTGAACAACATGCACTCCGTTTTAACTGCTGCAATCAAATCCTCATCGTCATAGAAAGCCAACCACTTTATTCCTTATCACGTGCATTTTCCGTGTCTTTCAATGATTTTCCAAATATTACAAGCTTTAATGTGCCTTGCATTGAGAAATCAGATGAGTGAAAATTTCTCGCAAGCTGCGGGGTACTTGATAGTTTCAAACATTTTAAATTCTTACTAAACAGGTAGCACATAAGACAATTATCTGAGAAAATGCCTATCTTTATTTGCCAATAGTTCAGCAGAAAGCACATACATGAATTAATTAATGAAAGCCATTGACCCGCGGGGGGAATGGAAAACGGGAATCACATTCTGGATTTTACCCTTCGTACAATTATTGAAAAGTTAATCTCTAAAATAGTTTGGACAAATTATGCCAATCGGATCACTTTATTCCTCCATAATTTTCTTGTAAGACAAATAAAGAATTTATAAATGGTACCTACTGTTTAATAGAACTATACTTTTAAATTTGGAATTTTAACTTTTAATGTTCTTAATTGTTTCATATAATTTAAATTAAACACTTTGTTATCGGTTGTGCAGGAATAAAGGAAGGTTTGCTTGCCTCTTGCTGTATGAAGAAAGACTAAATAATATTTAAATAATTTAAAATAAAAAAAATCATTATCTCCTAAAATTTATAAAATATTTAAGGATTCACCTCTGAATACCTTAAAAATCGTACTTGGAATTCCTGTCCATTCACCTTCCTACCAGTAAAGATTTTCTTAAATACCATATCAAGAAACTTCAGAACCCTCAATTTAATTATTGATTGTCCTTACATTGAACATTTTATTTCCCTCCACTTTCTGAAAGTGTATAATGAAATTTACTTTAATCAGTTTTAAGGCATCAGCAAAGGGTAAGGTGTACTCGCACGAATTCAGAATTTGGATCGAGGCTGGTTTCGCGATGTACATCTTTTATCAGGAGTCCCTTTATAAAATGTTTATTGTCAAATTAAAACACTAGAATAAAGTTATTCAGGTAGAAATATTGCAATCAGATTCTCCAGTCTATGGACTGATATTAATAATTTACTGATTATCTAACGATATTGACACTGATAACTATAAATGATATGAAACTGATAGTGCATCTCATTCATTTTATTTTCTAAAAGTACTTTAACATTAAACTTATGTTTCTGGATTCAATAAAGAAAACTTTTTATTTATTGGGAATTGCTTATGTTTTCTGCAATAAGATATAAAATAATATTTTAATTATATAACATATTATTATTGAAAGGTCGTGAGTGTTACCATTAATGATGTACAGAAAGGTGTTTGCATGACTAGCTACATCATCATTTTAATCCTAAAAATAAATCAGTCGAGGACTGGAAGAGTTAAAAATCAAACTATAATACCAGCTTAACGGTCGTCATACTTACCCTAGCAACTTTGTTATCAATGGCCATTTAAGTTACATTAAACTTATTTCCCAATTATATATAACAATGGCCTATTTATTTATTAATTACATCCCCTTAAACTAAGAACTACTCCAAATTTATTTGCGGTTCTTTGGAGGTGCTAATTATTGTGCGTTCTTGAAACTTACAGCTAAAGGATACCATTGAGTTGAACTATCTAAAATGTTGGAAATTTTTGCTTCCATTAAATCATAAAATAAATCTTTGTTCTAAATTAGAATCATGGAAAAAACTGCTGCAATCCACGAGAAAGTCCCTTACTTGAAATTTGATCCCTTTTTTTGTTTCTTGAGGAAAAGTATAGCATAAAAACCATTGAAATTTAATCTTTTCCGAGATATGTGACTTATTTATACAAAATTAAAAAAAAAAGAAAATTTTAATAAGAAGTAATTGCGTCATTCAAACAGTTGATTATACTAAAAACTGTTTTCGACAAAGTTTGCTCATTTTTTTATCAAATTAGTACACTTACGACCTGCTTGCCTATGTTTTCATGTTTCATTATATTTATAATTGAAATATATGCTACACATCTTAAATTTGTGAACGTGAACATATCAAAATGTTCTTTTTTTCTTTTATACAGCGGTTTTGTTCTTCAGTATATGTCTTTTGTTTATTTTGCGTACTTTGTACTTTAAAACTAGGTAATTCATGTTTAATTAATTTCTCTGTTCAGCATTCATTTACCTGTAGACTCAAAGAAAAAAAAATTCTGCTCAATAAATGCTAAGAATGGGGTGATTTCTCCCATGGAGTTGAGTGCGGTCTGTAGCTCTAAGCCGTTTCGGACTGAGCAAGGTTCCCTTGGGCATTCCACCAATATCCCTCGAGTTGTTTCAGCATGCATTGTTAACATCGGATTAATCAAAACAAACCATTATCAACATATACTGGAATTGTGCATTTGATACATTATATAGTATTATATTATACCGGTGTTTCTCAAATTGTGGGGAGCACCGCCATAGGGGGGTAACCTTACAAGGGGGGCGCAAGCATATTGAAAAGTCGAAAACAAAAGATCATTTAAAAAATCATTAATTTTCTGAAAGTAAACAATCAAATTACATTCTGATATAATAAAAAAAATAGATTACACATTTACACTCATACAATGCACTTCTAAATATATCAGTACTGCATAATGTATTTTATAATTAATTTAAAAATGCTAAGAACAAGTTTAATAATTAACAGTGACCTCATGGGCTTGTCATATATAAAATTATATACAAAAATTGACACTTATCTTGATAATTTTTTATATAGTTTATAATTAATCCCTTAACTGTGTCGATTAAAAGTTACGGGATTCGTTTCCCATTGCCACCGTTTTCCACGTAGGTGTGCGTATGTGATGTATTGAAGGGGGAGACGAAGAAGCAAATCCTCTGAAAAAAGTAAATCCTTCGTAAACACTATCAAAGTCCTTTTAATGTATTCAAAACTTTCGGAATATTTTTATCAAAAGCAGGACTTCGGAAAGACGTATATTTACTCCTTGATGATTAACGCTTTGTATGAAATAGACGTTTATACATGCTGGTGGATCTTTAGAGGTTCCAGTCTCATTGCAGCTTTAGCGTCCAAGTGTAATATTATTGAGTTCAATGCATTCTAATTGTATGGAGGAGGGGTGATGAAAATTGTGATTGAATATTGGGTCACAAATATTGAAAATTTGAGAAGCACTGTATTATACGAATATAATGAAGTTTTCCAAGTGTTTTTAATTACCTTACTTATTGCATAGATAAGTCTAAGCAAAATTTTCTTGGGTGTGTAATTGTAATAAAATTTTTTCATCGTTGAATTTTTATCTTAAAAGAAGATTTTTAATATATAGCATTATTCCTACAACACACATATATTGCACAGAAAAATGCAGAAATAAGATTTGATACTACCAATTAAACAAAACTGGGCCAGCAGTTTTTAACTATGCAAATGTGAATAACAAATCAAAACTTTGTTCATTTTGCGCAGTTTCTCTTTAATTATTTTATTAGGGGACCCAAAAATAAAATGTTATTAGTCTGGTGCTTTAATTTTAAATAATTGCTTAAAAACTCTTTTAATTGGATAAAAGAACACTTAAAATTACTCGAAAGACCATAAAAGTACTATTCTTCTTTAGTACTTTTATGTTCTTGAGAGAAATTTTAAATAATTACTACTATTCCCCTGAATAATTACTTCAAAGAAACACCCTGTAGTTCTGAGTTTTAATCCTTGATTTTTTTAAAAACAATTTAATGTTTTCTGTGGTTAAATAAAAAGATTTTATTAAAATAAATTTAGTTTTCCTATCTCATAAAAGGAATATTACGCTTAAAATTTATGTTTTTCATTTTTTGAATTTAAATTCAAACTTATAATCCCAATTTCATTAATGTTTTCTGATATTTAAATATTCTCATTGTTGATTTGTTTGCGGATTACCTTGATATTTCATCAGCTATATTAATTCGTTGTATTTATTATTTTGATTAATTTTAATATATTTTACTAAAAATCATAAATTTAATTCAATATTATACATATACAAGATTTACAAAATATAATTTACTATAATTTTACCAAAAATGAGAGATTTTCTCATTTTCTTCATTTTTCATTTATATGTATGATTTCAAATTATCCATGCTTAGATCTCTTTACTATTTTGAATATATATGGCATTTTTGTTTGCTTACTTTTCATTATAATTAGTGTAACAACAAAGCCGCTAATTCAATATATTATAATTCATTATAGTTTAGTATTTTTATACGATTCTGTGATAGTAAAAATATAGATTTTTTCAAGAAGTACAAAACTTATCTCTGCACTGATCCAATCCATGTTCTTTATTATTATTATTATTGATTTTCTAATTAATTAAATCGGCATGCACTCAATCCTTAGGAAGAAGGAAGATTTTTTTTGATAATAAGAATGAAAAATCTAAGTTTGAATTTATCTACATCTCAACCTCTTACACTTTAAATGTGTATGAAGTAAATTTTTAAAGCAGGAAATTTGCACACAGAAATCTGCAATACCTATAGTAAATACTGTACTAAGTCTACCATATAAAATATTATGCTTCAAGCAGCCTCGGGCATAGGACAAAATTAAAAAAAAAGTGTGTGTGCTTATGACCACACTATAGAAGTGATAACTTCAAATTTTGTAATGTAATTTCAGGGATTAGTTCGGTGAATAAAAAACAAGGGGATATTAGTATTGTCATTTATAATTATTTATTCATATGTCTCTGTACTCATAAAGTAATATTTTTCGCAAAATATTCAATCATATTTGTGAATTACTTGTATTCTAAGAAGGAAACAATAGGTTTATGGTAGCTGAAATAGGTTATAAATACTTTAGATACAAAATTTTATTTAAATATCTATAAAAAAAACTCCGCCAAACATTTTTCCGTACTTCTTCGTGCTTTCATTTGGATCATTTGACATAATTAAATTGAATTTGGATATTAAGAAATTAACTAAAGGTTTTGATTTGTCTTTTGAAAAATCTACATTAAAATCCTCACTTAAAATCATAGGTAATTTATTCAGAAGAGCCGAACCGGCTTTGTGAATTATGGTTATAATTTAACAATATTTAGTTCTATCTATGAATTAATTTAAGAAAAGGGATAGTAACACAGGCAGTTGATTGGGAAGAGAGGAGTCCAGGTAAAAACCTTTAAAAAGTTATGGGATCAAAAGATTTTTATCACATAATCACAAGCTTAAAATAGTACTTTTGTCTTTGTATGGTAGTTTTGTACAAGTATATCCGGTGCTGCTGCAAGGTAAGTCTTCTTAACTATATTTTGTCTTCTTGTATTAAAATTATTTAATGTAACTTTTTCTTTATCACTTTATACTTAATTTTGTTATTTTAAATTTTTAATTGTTTTAATTTTCTTTTTAGACTCAAAATATTTTTAAGTAACTGTGTGATTAATAAAGTTATTTGTTCATTGCTATTCTGATTTGCTTACAAAAATAGATTTTTATTCTTAAATTCACTGCAATATATTGCTAACGATAATTATACTATTTACTTAGTTTTATGAATATTTGTCCTTTTGCTGCATTTTAAGTTTAATTTTAGTGTAGAATTTCTCTATCTCCTTAAGCCTATATTTTTAAAATGAATATTACATGTTTCATTTTCATGCTTCTACTAGCATTAGAAAGAATTTCACCATTCATTTACGCAGAAAGAGGTGGGGGGAGGAACCCCACTTAGATCGAAGCTATAGATAAGATATAAAGTTATAGGAACTTCAATTTCATGGAGTACTGGTGGGGGGAGGTGGGGAAGATTACCGCGTTTCATGTCGTTTTGGAGTGGTGAGGGTGGGGAAAGTTCCTCCTTTGGTCACCTGTCTTTTTAGGGGTATGGGTCGGACGACATGGAGCACGTTTTCCGACTAAATACCAACAATTCCGAATGAGCGTCACAAAGCCGAGCGTGAAGCACTCTCCAGCAAAACGGGCCAAAGAAGTTATCACTTCAAAAAGTAATTTAGATAAACAAAAGTTTTTCTCATTTTACTATATTACTAAGCAGGTTCTTAACAATTTTATTTTGTCAAAGATTTAAGCAAAATATTTCGGTATGAGAACAAAATTTTTAAAGGTTTACTTTGAAAGAAATAACTTAAGAGAGAACTTTTAAAGCTTCTTTCTGATCCCTAATAAGCTTATTCAAAGGAGCATTTGAGTTCACTTGAGGAAATTATTCTGTACTACACGAGATTTTTGACATAAATAAGGTAGAGGATAAACCTCAGAGGTGATAGTTTTGTGATGGTCACTAGGTACACTCGTACTTTCCAAGCAAAAAAGATGTTAGTTCTAAGCTATTTAAAAAAAAGTTAATCTTTTCTTTTTTATATATATAGAAAGAGAGAGCTTAGAATCGAGTATATAAATACGGTATATATATATTACTGTTACCTTTAAAGTATGTAATTCCCTTATTATTTTGAATAGCTAGGTATTTCATAAAATAACTATAGGCAAGTCAGTTAAAGAATATAATAGATGAAAAATTTCATACTTTATCTAGTTATTCTGTGAAATAACTAGGTATTTCAAGAAATAATTAAGGATAAACCGTTGAAATGAAAAATAAACAATTTAAAAAATGTTTTATAAATTAATTGATCATAAATAGCTAAATTCTCTCGAAAAATACATCTTATTCCTTTTGCGGATGTGTAATTGATAAATAATAAGGGGAAGCAGAGATGATATAATTTATTATATTGCTCATATTGCTATTAGTAAAACAAAAAAGCGGAGCAAAGAATATGCCTAAAAAATACGTTATTTTTAAATATTTTCAACACAAATACATGGTCGAAAGAACAGTTGCTTTATAAAAACATTGTGTAAAATTTTTGAAACAAAAATGTAAGAGAATATTAATTAAAATTTTATGATATACCTTTATTTTACTTTTCATTATTTATTACAGCAAGGATGGCTGTGATGACACTTTGGATTGAACTGCTTTTTATTTTTTGAAACAAGCCCACGATTTAGTATTACAATTTTTTTTTTACACTAGCACTTTTTAAATTCTTCTCCAGTACCGCAACTTTGAGATGTTGCAACAGATCGAAGCTTTGTGTCAATATTTGAAACTTCTTCAATGGAAATTAATTCTCACTGACATATATTCAACTGATATCTAGAGTACAAGTGTTTTATTCCGCCTAATTGCAAAAATTCTTTTCAAAGCAGCTAGAACTGGTACGAAGAACTTTCGCGAGTGTCTTATATCCTCCTTTAACGATCAAGTAATCGTTATTCTATAGAATACCCAGTTAAATCATAGAATTCAATAATTTTACATACTTTAACTGGCTGAGATCTAGTTATTTCATGAAATACCTAGTTATACTATGAAATAACGGATTTTACGCTTTAACGGTAACATTTATATACATCTATGTATATTGCACAAACACACACATATATGTGGTATCGGCCACTATTGCTAAGACACGAGATCTCTGACTTTTTTCTACTCTGTGCATGCTTGACAGCACACAACCTGTTGCCAGATCTAGATTGGATATAGACTTAAGAAGAAGACGACGCCTTGATACAACAAAAAACCACTATGATCCATCGCGTCCATGAAGAAGACAATTTCGAGATTTAAGACATGAAATTTATTCATTTAAATGTTGATACGTAATATGTAAATATAATGTAAATAATAATGCATAATTTAATTCACAAGAAAATGTAAAATTTTTTGTCTTCATTTCAAAGCCACCCTATATCTCCACATATACATATATTTCAGTTTTAAAATTTATGAACAAAGCAGTACTTTTCGCCAAAGTTAAATGCAAAAAAAGTAAATATTTAATGCTTATAAATTCATCCGATATCACATTTTAAAGATCAGATTTAATTTATTTTGCTTTCAATATAAATTTCTGCTCATAATAGAAGTTTTTATTCGGAGTATACTGTTATAGAATGTATATATTAATTTTGCTGATAAATATTTATAAAGGCATACATTTTGTATTATATATACATTATCCTCTTCTGTGGTCAGTAAGATAAAAGATACTTCTTTATTTTTTTTATTTGTTAGTAAGATTACTTTCATACATTATTCATTTTATTCGGGTCAACTATATTTAGAAGTACCGTATATACTTTAAAGCTATTTTCTGAACTCCTATTTTTAGAAAATATTGTATCTTTAGATTTAAATGTGTTTCTTTTTTTTTCAAATATTTGTTTCAAGGATATGTTAAATAAAGTTTCAGTGGGCAGTGATGATCGTATTTGCTTTTAAAATAATACTGTCCCTTGAAATATATTTTAAGGGCCTCAGCAGAGGATTCAGAATTATATCTTAGGTTCCAAATCTTGACAATGTGAAACTTCTAAGAAATTCAAACCATTAAAATGCAAATTAATTTCCCCTGCTACTGATTAGTGCAGTTGAAAATTTTTAGAATTATGGCATTTTTTTGTTCATTGGACTCTATAAATAGTATTTAGTTGAATAAATTCATAAATTCTCTAGAAGAAATAATTATTTAAAAAAGATGACTTTATACAGAGGAAAATAGTTAAATGTTTTGCAGTTGCAACATAATTTATTTAAAGTTCATTAAAAAAATATTTAAAGTATTAAAGTAAGTCATTAACTCAAAGATGTGTGTGTTTATGTTTCGATCACTAATTTTTTATTACTTAATATTTGATACACAAAATTTTGCAAAATAAAGACTTGCATCTAAAAAGATTCAATTATTTCTGTTTAATTTTTCATTCTTATTACATTTTTTAAAAATATTAAAGTTATTAATATTTTTAGGTCAATAAATATTAACTTCAAGAAAAGCGCATTTCATCGAATTATCTAGTGTTCCGAGATGGTGTCATCATCTAGTGTTCCGAAATCCTTTGGTAGATATCTAGTGTCTTATAAAACAGATAACAGTTTGCACGGATAATCTTTCCTCGTTGTCAAGTGGAAGTTCTCTGTGAAGATACTACCAGTATTAGCATTACGAGATAGCTGAAGACCTCATATAGAACATGGTGTGTCTATGCGTGGTCGCATAGTCAAAATGCGTGACTGTGGGCGGTAATACCGAGTAGGAATAGCGATTCTTTTTGAAAAAGATCGATTTTTAAATCGATTCGAATCACAACCTGATGAATCGATTCAGGAAAAAATCAAGGTCTAAGAGATCGATTTCTAAGAAATCGATTTTTTTAAGTCTGCATTTCTAATCGAAATACAAATCCATTTTATATAAAACAAGAAAGTTTCCATTATAAACTATCTCTTATCAGTAAAATCAGGGAATTTTTCAGTTCAGGGAATTCGGCAATTGCAATTACTTTTATTAACATATTAAAGAGAGTATCAAGTATAAAAGAAGACATTTATTTTCTAAATGTGTTTGTTACATTAAAAAGTTTAGAAAATAGATAATATAGCTTAAAACTTCCAATGCTTAATATCGAAGCCTTTTAAAAACAACAGTCTGTCTAGATTAGTGGGATCCAAGCGTTTCCGCTCATTACTTGCGATGTTGCCGGCAATCGAAAAAAGGCGCTCACAAGGGGAACAAATGATCCCACGATACTCATATAGAATCATGGCTATTGAGTGAACGTGATGATAAATAGAGTTTTTTTGTTCTTGCCAGTAAATTATAGGATCATACTTCAGGTGTACAACTCAAAGATAGTACATTCAACTAATTGTAAATAATTTTATGGTTTTTACCAAAACAAAAAAATCGAATGGCGATTTTCTAGAATGAAATATTGATTCACTGAATCGATTCAGGGCTACATATCGATTTTTTTGCCCGATAAATCGATTTTGTGATTAATCGATCTCAGATCGCCACCCCTAATACCGAGCCGGAATTGGACAACTTCTGCCGCCGTACGACAATCCCTGCTCAAGGGTGATGTCTGCAATTATTATTGCAAGAAACTCATTAGTGGGAAGAAGTTATATCAGAGATTACCAACGTGGTCTATAATCGACTCCCAGGGATCCGCGTAAGCGATAGATAATTTGTGGGTTCATGAGGTGCAAATGACGCGATAGTGGTTCAAATTAAACCAAATCGTGACTTTAATTTTAAAAGAAAATTTAATTAAATTGAAACCACACACATGCTATCTATTTAACAATTTTAATTGCTGAATTTAACGTGGTTTGTTGTTATAAGGTGAGAGTATAAAAATTTTAATAAAGCAAGGACCATAATTTCAGTGTTAAGATATAAGCTAAATATCTTAACACTGTAATATTGGGTGTCGCAAATTTTCCCAGTTTCTCCATTGGTCACAGACAATCTGTTAGGAAAATGACACTTTAACTTACTCTAAACACTTAAATGCCATTTATTCAAATTTGAGACTAGGTTTGAGAATACTTTGACTATATGATAATTACCTCGACAGGCAATAATTTCACGTGGTTTCTTTGAAAAAAATGACACATTACAAGAGGAACTGATCGGAATAAGCCGTAATGGAGAACTTAAAGTAAAGTTTAAGAAACGGATGTTAAAAAGTTTGGTTCTAAAAAGACATACCTTTTATTTATTCCGAATTAAGGAGTATTGTGAGAAAGATTTTAATTACTTTTAATAGTGAGAAGGAGTATCAGAGGGGTTGCCAATCATCAAAATAAATTTAAAAAAAGAAAAGAAAGAAAAATACTGGATATTATACTAACGGAGGAGATTTAGAGTTAAACCTGACAAGATTGATACCAAATGTTCAAAACTTGTTATTTAAGTACCAGATTCATCCCTCCTATTACAAAAATTTGTTTGTTGATCAGTTATTTTATGTATTAATGGAATTTTAATTTAATTAACATGTATTTCTTAAGTTTTAAACAAGTATACTTCACAACAGTTAGAAATGTAAATCTTTTATAGAAAGTACTTCTATACTAGATTTCAAAAAGACATTAAAGTTGATAAATTTTGCAGAAATTCAATATTAATTAAGCAGGTGTCTACAAAAAACAGAAAAACATAGAAAGAGAAAGGGGTGTATGAGACAAAAAGTTTGATAATCTCTGAGATATATGTATGTGAATCATAAGTTGTGACCAACCGGAACAAAACAAAGGAAGCTTTATTTTTTACCATCAAATATGCTGCATCCTCTTCCATACCACATATGGAAACATTTTAATTTCTGCGGTACTTAGTTGCGAAATAATTATGCATATAGCAGCATTTAAGAAAGTAATAAAAGTGGAGTAATCTTAAGAGTTATCTTGGCTACCCTCAAACTGACATCACAAAGCGTTTCACAATGAATACTGGTGTAGTTTTCGAAGAAGTTACATTCGGATCCATTTGCAGAGAAGGCTGGGATAATGGTCCGAATCACTATCAATTTATTTTGCGATGACATACCCCAGTTAAAATAGTGGGAAGAGTTACCTCTTACTCATTTAACAGCCCAATGATACTTTGGTGACATCCTGTGTTCTAATATTTCTAATTACACCACCATTAAACTGGCATTATTTTCCTACAAAATAAGTAGAAGCTGTATTGGCTCTTATATCTCTGAACGATTGTGATGTTGATATTATTCGTTGACCAAAAAGATTACCAGAGCTTTCGGCAATCAGATGTATATCAACATGCTAGTCCTTTTTAGTGTGTTTCGTTATATACACAATTTAACTGTACCAGAGAAACAATTAGAAGCACTGGGTGAAATCCGTTTCAAATTAAGACAGCGTTTCTCAAACTGTGGAGCGCGCCCCCCTAGGGGGCATGATAACCTTAAGAGGGGGCGCGAGCATATTGAAGAGTCGAAAACAAAAGATTATTTTCAAAAAATATTAATTTACTGAAAGTATAAACAAACAAAATATATTCTGACATAATACAAGTAAAATACACATTTACACTGATATAATACTCTTATAAATATATCAGTACTGTGCAATATATTTTATAATTAATTTAACAATACTAAGTTAAGAACAGGTTTAATAATTACCAGTAACTTCATGGGCTTGTCATATCTAAAATTATATAAAAAAAAATAACAATCTCGATAACTTATATAGTTTATAATTAATCCCTTAAACGCCAATTAAAAATTACGCGATTCGCTTCCTAATGCCACTGCTTAGCTCGTAGCCGAGACTATGTGGTGGCTCGGGGGGGGCGGTAAAAAAGTGATCAATAAGAGCAAACCCTCTGAAATCAGTAGATCCGCCGCAAACACTGTCAATGTCTTTTTATTGCATTCCGAAGCCTTCGGAATAATTTTATGGGGAGCAGTACATAGAAAAGTTTCAGAAATACGTATATATACGTCCTGGGCAATTAACGTGCTGGTTAAGAGAGACGTTTATATACGCCGATGGCGTATATATAAAGTCGTATTGTAGGTTTAGCGTCAAAGTATATTGTTATTGAATCCAATACATTGTTTTTGTATGGAGGTGTTTAAGGGGGTGGGGCGTCGAAAATTATGATTGAATTTTGGGTCGCAAACATTGAAAGTTTGAGAAATACTGAATTAAGAGGAGGAATCTTTACAATTTCTTACATTAATGTATGTAACTGCGAACCCACCCTAGGTGATTTCTCCATTTGTTGAATAGTAAAAGCCGTTAGGTAGCGCTGTTGCAGTGAGCCGCTTCCATTTAGAAGTGGTCTTGTGGCAACAGCCAGTGCATGTATCTTTCTTAAGATGTAAACATATTATACTATAGTGAAACATTCTTTTTTGAAAATATTCTTGTGTCGAAATTCTAACTTGTGAACTATGGTATTACTTGTGAACTGTGTTTACGTGTGAGCTATTCTATTCATATTGAAATATTCTTCAGCATTGAAATATATCCAATAATATCAAATTGAACTTGGACTTTTCATTGAATCAATTTTCTTTCAACAGACTGGAATTCGAAAAGCCGATACCTTTATTCTTAGATCACAATTTATTACAGTCCGCTAAATTCGTCGCTAGTGCTAATATCATTTACTAATATTAATATTCGTCTTGATTGGTCATGCAGCTTTTAGTTCTTAATATTTTCATTACATGTGTGTAATTTTTTCACCTTTTTAAAATTTCATCAAAAATGGTCGCTTTCTTCATGGAGCTTCATTTTCTTCAAGAAAAGAATATATAGACAAAGAGGAAAAAAATTCGGTAAATAATTTAAGTATATTTAAAGAAAATTCATATTTAAAGATAATTTTATTTACATTGAATTATATTCAAAAACGAAAAAAAAATTTTTTTTTGGAAGGTTTGAATATTTTTTTAATATTAAGATAAGTTGACACAAAGCTTCCGTTTATTAAAGACATTTCACGGAAAAACATTTTATGATCAGCTGTACTTCTACATGACATGTTACGTTGGTAAAATTCTGTAATTATAATCTGTAAAATGGCATTATCAATGTAATAAAATTAAACATAAAGGTAAGGTGGATTTATACTTATGAATAGAAATGCTTGTATATGGTTTTAGATCACTTTTAAGATTCTTTCTTGGTAATTTTATTAAAAAATTATGACATCAGATTCATATATAATTAAGGACTATACTGAATTAATATGTTATTCAATTTTATTTAACATACGAGTATAAAATATTCTAAGGAAGACATAAATACAATTTAAGAATTCTCATCAAATATTAAGTAAGAAAAAATACGTATTTTGCTACGAAACAAGTGAAGAGTCTTATAGCCACAATGAAGATAAATTCAATATGAAAAAAAAAAAAAAAAAATTCGAGGCTTTTTACTACCGAAATACGCAACAGTGGAACCTACATTACAAAACAATAAATATATTATTTTTATTTAGTATTTCAAATGAAAAAAAAATATCCTTGAATATAAAAATCATTAAATTGTAAAAAAGTATTTTATATAAATACATTTATTTCATAATTATACTGTCCAGATATTAAGTCTCTTTTTATAAAATCAAAAATAAATTTCAAGTATTAATTACAAAACATTGAATGTTTTTCTTAAAATTACTACGATCTGTAAACATTCAGCATGTTTATTGTTAGCCATAAGCTGTTTGAATAAATTAGCAGTCATTGCACTTTGACACGATAAATATATGCATCCAGAAGAAATCGAGTTACTATCACGAAACTTAGCAGGAATGTAGTCCTGTAAGTGATATGCAAATGATTGAAATTTCGACACAAAGGAGACCGGGTAAGCGCGCTATTCGCATATGAGATGTGCAGCTCGGAGAGTTTAAAAACATAATTGGTCGTGCCATAGGGTTATTCAAACAAATATGTAGACTTGGATCGATGGTATAGTGACTAGAGATGCCTCGAAGACGTAATCAGTGAAAGTAGGAAAAATTGTCGGACTTTAGAGAGGACATACAGTTGGCCTCTGAGAAGCAGGTTGGAAAAAAGGAGTATCGGTCGTCCCCTCGGTGGGAATGATGTGGCAGTTATTCGGTGTTATCAACAATGGATCATGGAAGGGATAGTCTATAGGTGGTCATGTTGTGGAGGGCCAGGTTGTTCCAGGAACACAAATGCGTGTGATGATCGCGCAATCATACGAACGACCACGTCCTCACCAACAACCGCCATTTACCACCTCCAAAATATCCGAGGGTATCAAGGGACACCATTCGGAGACGACTGGTTGACGTAGGATTAAGAAACTAACGACCACTAAGACGCCTATCACTGATCGTACTTCATAGGCAGTGTCGACTGGATTTTTGCTGACCTCTGGAAAGCTGGAGTATGACCAACTGGAGGAGTGCAATCTTCAGCGATATGAATCCCAATACACTCTCTATACTGATGACCAGCGAATATGTATGTAGAGGTGGCCCGGCCACCAGTCTTTCTCCAGGCTACCAGTCAGCATTTGTTGTCGAGAAAAATAAGGCAATTACACAAGGTGTGAGAGTGTAGGAAGCGATTTATTGGAACACAAGAGTATCTCTAATCATCCTTCAAAGCACTTTGACGACACATAGTTACGTGGACGATATTTTAACTCTAGTTGCACTGCCTTTGCTATTAAGTCACTCAAGTGCCATTTATCAGTAAGACAACATTTGTCCATATACTGCGTGACTCTCCCAAGAATGTCTTCAAGGATATGTCGCACTCCCGTGGCCCATCAGGTCATCAGACCTTCAACAATAGAATACATCTGGGACGTTCTTAGAAGGCAACTGCTGCCGACCCAAAATACTGGTGAATTAGGTGACCAGTTGCAAGGATTATGGCATGATCTTCCACGGGAGGTCATAGCTGACCTCGCTCATTCGATGCCACGTCGTGTTTCGACTTGTATAGCTACCAGAGGTTGATTTACTACCTACTGATTTGTAAATTTTTGTTATGCCATATATTCTTAATAAAACAATTGGTTCCCTTGAATTTGCAAAGATTTGCTTATTTTATTAAACGCTACATACGCGACAGTAGCTCGTTTACTTCTGGGTGCATGCATGTATATATATACATTAGCTTATTTAAAAAAAAAAACTTAGAAATCTTATATCTCTAAAAAAGTTATTATTAATAATATTTCTAAATCTATATTTAACGGGAATGTTTAAGTTTAAATGACACTATTTTTATGTTTTCTTTGAAAGTTTAATAATCTGATTGGTACAGAAAAAGAAGTAGCTGATTAACTTATTACCTTTGTCTTCAAAAATGTTATATTCTTAGGAAAAGATAAACATAATTTAATACTTGAAAAATATAAATGAATGTGTTTATTCTTACAGGTAATTTCTTTTCAATTTGTAAAATATTAAACAATCTTTAATAATAATTTGCATCTTATTCTCACTATTTGATTCAAAATAATTGTTAGAAAGGAAGATTTTAACAATCATTAATTTTTAATATTGCGAGTTTTGACAGCATGTTTTGATTCAAAAATAACAATAAAGATTCTTGATCAAAATGCCTTTTTTGTAGTTTTACTTTAAGAATACCTTTTTTTTTTATTCATAGTGATTTTTTTCTATTCTTGTTTGCAGATCTGATGGACAATTTTTCGTACAATTGTTTAAGCTAATTTATCATCAGATTTAAAACAAAAAAAAACTTTTGACTGGATTGCTTATTTTTTTTAAATACTCAGTCTTTATAATAAAACAAACTGAAATAATAAGGAACGCTATTCTTTTCTTTCCCCAAAACCAATTTCTTTTTTTTTTTTTTCTTCTAACATAGCCTTTCATTACTCTAAGCAATGCGAAGTTTCAATGAACTTACTATTCCGCTTTCACTTTTTAAATAGCATACACCTCTAACTATAAAGTAAGAAAACTTAATTTTTTATCTGAAAAAAGTCTGCTTACACAAAACGAAGTGAAAGTTCATTAATGACATCAGTTTTTTATTAAGCCAAATTATTTTGAGAAAAACATTTTTAATCAATATATTCCATCTTTTCAAAATTTAATCATTGCAAAATGTAAAATAAAATGCTTAAGGTTCATTCATATAACAGCAATTATAATTTATTTAAAGTGGATACATGAGAAAAAATGTTTTAAAATGATTCTTTAAACTTTCATTTTAAAATGAAATAATTTAAATTGTACTTTATTATCAGTGAAATACGAATACTTAGATATATTTTTGTATGAAATAATTTGGATTTCAAATAATTCAAATCATTTTTACTTAAATATTTTTATATTTCTAAATGCAAAAGTCTATTTTCCTTTATCTCTATTTCTGGTAAAGCAATTAATACAAGACTTTATAATTATCTCCCCGATCCATCAGTTGTGTTAAAAATTTCAAAATAACACACAAATATAAACTAATTATTAAAATATTGAATTTTTCTAACATTTATACATTTTGATAGTGAAAAAATAAAAACTAGAACTCAAATTATCTATATATATGATTTATATAATAATCTCATTAAATTTAAGGAATTTCTCATTAAATACGTAGGCTGTTCAATAAGTAATAAGACTAATTTTACTGCAGCAAAACCACTCACATACATTTTGAACATTTAATTTTTTAAATTACAATTATTTGACAAAATAGTAATTAAAAACTATAAAAATCACAATTCGTCTGCATTGTTGTAACAATGAAGACCCGGTTTTTCCAGTTTGGCTGAAAGTGGAGCTTTTGGCGCCAATTTACGTTATTTTTATAACAATAACGTTGTTACAACAATGCAGGAGAATATTGAGTAGAATGTTTTTAATATTTTTTAATTAATATCCTTTCAACTAATTGCAATATCTGAATATAAAGGCTAAATACCCCGGCGTTGTCCGGCTTCTTAAAGTGTGTAGCTATTTTCCCTTGGATATTTCTCTATCCCCTCTTAGTGTCAGCACTTTCGGGTGTGTGTGGGATTTCTATAGCAATCATTAAAATTCCCTTTTTTGAAGTTCCTTCCACGTCTTTTCCTCTTCGAAGGGTCTGTACCCTCTCCTCTTAACCCAGTCTTGCATGAGCTTTTTCCATGGGTATAACTTTATCTCTATGTAAATTTTCTCTATTTCTCTTTCTTTCTTGGATGCCAGCACTTCTGGGTTGGTATATATGCGCGATGTGTGTGTGTGAATGATTTCTATATTTATGTCAATTAAATTCTGAAATTTCTCCCACTTCTTTTCGTTGTCAGTCATGTTTCTTTTCCCTCGATTCAGCCCGGCGTTGCACGGGCTTTTTAAAGTATAAAATTCTTTTTTTTTTTCGGACTCCGATCCTTTTTTTTCATTCTAATTTCTATTTCCGATTAATAGTTTACAAAGCTAATCGAGTTTTTTTACAAGAATGTACGAGTTTATCATTAAATAATTAATTTAGTAATAAATAATAAAAAGCAATGCAGCTCTAATTTTGTATGAAAAAGTATTAATTTATATCCATTTTTGTTAAGTAATGAATCAAATTATTCTTACAGTTAGCTATGGAACAACTTCTTATTTTTGGATTCGTGTTCTTAAATTCATACGTAAACAAACGTATCTATACATGTAAGGTTATCTTCGCAAGAAACGGTAAATGCAAAGACACGCCAAAGGTACCAATAGATGAGAAATGATCCGAGGAATTTTCATTTTGATCATTTAATTTCTTAAGTTACAATTATTTGAAAAGATGTTAATTAAAAACGATAAAAGTACAATTCGTCTTCGTGGTTGTAAGAATGAAGACCCGGCCAGTTTGGCTGAAAATAGATTTTGGACGCCAACTTACGTCATTTTTAAAACGATAACAATGTTACAATGCAGAAGAAAGTTGTTTTTCGTGTTTTTAATTAATATATTTTTAACTAATTGCAATATCGGAATTTAAATGGTCAAAACGGCTTCCTCAGATCAATCCCGATCTTTTGGTACCTTCGGCGAGTTTCTGCGTGGTACGGTATTTTTAATAGTACAGATATTTTCGTGGCTGATTTCTTAAGAAACTTGATGATGATCCGACATGTTTCAGGTAGAATGCAGTTGCACGTGTTCACTCACAGACGCAACTCCCAACCAACGTCATTGAAAAAGGTGAAACTTCCCATTTGGGTTAGTGGGAGCACGTCACCAAAACAGTTGTTGTCATCTCTACTCTTTTTTTCAAGCTACACATTTAGTCTCGTTTATTTTGTTTTACTCCTTGTATATTCCATTTCGTAGATAGCTCTAGATTCTATTGCTATCCTTTCATTTCTCCTTTTCTGAAACCACAGAAAGTATATCATCTTTGATTAGCAAGCATTGATTGAAAACACTGTAATAGCTTCATGCATGTAGACTGTCATTGTTTTGCCTCCTGATCACAGTAAAACGTGAAAGGGGTGATTCAAAAATCTGATATTTTTGGGTAGAACACCAGCCATCCACTATCGTAGTTGCTCGTGCTCAACCCTTACTAAACCCTCGAAACCCTGAACCTTTATCTTGAAATGCTTTCGAATATTGTGAAACAGTACCATACATCAGGTGTGTCAAACTCAAATGCTTACTTGGGCCAAGAAGGTTTAAGGTATCCAACTACGTTCGGAACCGTGATTTTGCAAAACCGTTTAAATGGATACTATTTATGATATTTAGTGTCACTTAGATTAGATACTGTATATAGAATTGTTTTTAGAATAGTATTACAATAAAAAATTATTTAAGTACAAAATATTTTGACAAAAAATGAACATAGAATGACCCATTTTCAAAATGTTCTCCTTTTGTGAAAAATGCTTCCATTATAATAATATTTTGCCTGTATATAGCTCAGACATCTGTACAAAGGCTCAACAAGAATTTTTGAAATATATAACTTAGAAGTGGGTTTATCCATGTTTTACGACAACAAATGGGTGAAACGTTAAGAAAAAAACGTCGATAACTATTTAAATTGGTTGTAACTCTGAAAATAATGTGAATTTTTCAAAATTCGTAGTTGAGCCTCTGTACAGAGGTCTGAGCTATACACAGGCGAAATATTATTATAATAGAAGCATTTTTCACAAAAGCAAACATTTTAAAAAAGGTTATTCTAAGTTAAATTTTTTGCCGAAATATTGTATTTAAATAACTTTTTTGTCAAAATATCCTTAAAACATTTTTATACATGTGTTCTAATCTAATTGACACTAAATATCATGAAAATTATCCATTTATGCGCTTTTTTAAAATCCCGGTTCCGAACGTAGTCGGATACCTTAACTTTAGATGGGCCGCAGAAAATATCAATAGTCATAGAAGTATAAGTTTATTTCGAATAATACATTATAATAAACATATATAACGGGACAATGAAAATTTAATGTTTACTTCCTGACAATTGGTATCTCTTTTCAGTTACTATATTTCCTATTTAGGGAGAAAATTTTTACTTTGTAAAATATTATCGAGTACCGATATATTGGCCGTGCCTTAAAAAAGTTCGTAGCAGGCCACGAGTTTGACACCCCAGCTGTACATGATTTTAAAAATTGCATCTACACTAGTCTTTACTATTACTTTTAAATTATTTCAATTTTGTGTGTGAACTCAGGGAAGACAATCCAGATTATCATCCCCCAAATCTTCTATAGATATGTTTCACACCTAGACAGTTTTTATAACCGTTGTGGAAAATAATAAACATTCCGTAGTTTCTTTCAAACAGACATGCTTATTGTACACTGACAACTAGGGATTCAATATCGGACCAAAAGTTCAATTCCGGTATTTGGTATTTTTTAGATCTTAGTACCGGGATACCGGTTTTAATACCGATAGTAGAAATTTTAGAAGAAGAAAGAAAACACGGATGTTTCTTAGTTTTATTTGTCAGCTTTAATAGAGGGTGTAAATATCTCAAAAAATAATTTGTAACTTATAAATTATAATGGTTTTTTATGAATCACAAAAAAAGGAAAGGAACATCTTATTTATTTAAATCACAAAAAAGTGTGAATATCACTATTCAGTCTGTGATACTATTACTAATTTTTGAAATGTAATCTTAAATCTTATTCATTATTACCTTATTCTTATTCATTGTTATCTTATTTTTATTCATTATTAACTTATTCTTATTCATTATTAACTTATTCTTATTCATTATTATGGTTTATTATTTATGAGAATATTGTATGAATCTGGAAAATATTTTGAACCCGAAATAATGCTATGTAAATCTAATATTAATAAAAAACTCACCAATTTTTAAAAAAAATATGTTACGCACTTTCTTCACTACTGCAGCCTTGTTTTTACAGATACAAATATCAGATTACGAATCCTGAGCGTGTGCAGTATCTCTCTGAGCTGTAATAGGATAGTTTTGGCCCGCCGTCTTGGATGATTCCCATATTTTATCACTTCTCTTGATTATACGATGCAACTTTGTATTCACAGTCTAATTAATTCCGCCAGTTAGGGAGACATAAATACAAAAATATATACTATTTTGCTATGTTGGTGATCCTTGAACATATAGGGGAGACAGTTTTTAAAAAAAAGTTTCTAGTAAATACCGAAACACCGGTATTACAAAATTGTACAAATGGCTCAAATTACCGGTATTCGGTATCCTGGTATACTGGTATTGCAATCCCTACTGACAACATACTTTTCTAGTACGTCATGTTGGTATATACGAGTGTCTTACTTCACCTGTCAAGTCAATATTCAAATTAGTCTTTTCCTCCATCCTGTCTACTCGAAACCAGCAATATGCACTTACTTATTTTTCACACCAGTATATCAGACTTTCCCCCCATACTTGAAAAAAAATATATTACAGAAAACTAACACTAATTCTAGTATAGAGATAAATATTTCTTTTTTTTTTTTGGTGTGTATAAACTAAACCAAAAATATAAAAATGCAATATCTCGATACCAAAAATTATGGAGAAAGCAATACATTTGAATTTAGTTTGAAAGAAGTGAAGGAAATTTGAATGAACTTAATAATAATTATTAAACATCTATTTTAAATTAAAAAAAATATTCAGTTATTTGTTGATTCGTAATAGTCTTCGATAAATCATAAAACACTTTCTTGTTTGAAAATCAACTAATCTAATTTTCAAAAGGTTTCTCACATGGTACAATTATACCTAAAATCGGAAATAAAAATTATTATTTTATCAAAAGTATGATTGAAAAACATTTTTTTTTCTCTCTCCTGGAAGAATTCTAATGCAATTCTCTATTTTCTGTATTATTCTTAAAAACAATAAAACTTATTTTTTTCTATAAAAATATGCATAGGCATAGTACTCATATTTTTCTTTTATTATAATTATTAAAAAAGAAAAAAAAGAAAAAAAAGAAGAAAAAAAAAAACGACGACTGAATGTTGAAAATTACTTTTTAAATTATTTATGCTTATTTCACTTATATTTTGTAGAGCACGCCGTTGTAAGATAAGATATGCATATTTATGTGTGGCGAATAGAAGTTATCTAGAATTGTAAATATCACATACGTAACTATTTTCCTTATGTGAAAGTTTGATTTTTTTTTTAAACGAAAAAAAAAAATTATTATTTTAAATTGTTTTTCTTGTGTCACATACATTCGCATACATATTCAGTGCTTATAATAAACATTTCTATTTTTTTTTTTTTTAACTTTCTTCTTTAAAACCATTAAATGGTTAAGGTATTAAAAGTTTCAGAACAATGATATTTTAAATACTTTTAAATTACTTCAATATTTAGAAAAATTTAATGTACACAAACCTCGCAATTATTCAATCTATACATTTTTCGTAAGTAGTAAACAACTTTTTTTTTTTTTTTTTGCAAAATTTTCTGGGTTAATCAAGCAATATTTGAAACAAAATACTGAGAAATTCTGAGAAAAAGATATAAATGGGGTTATCTAGTAAAAAGTTAAGTTTTATACAGTACATTACCTATTTCTACTTAGTTTTTACTATTAATTTATAATGCATTATATTTACAATTTAGATACTTTTTAAAAAATTGAATGAATTTTAAATCATTTAAAATTCTATGAAATTTATAATTATTTACAGCTGTATAATTTAAGGTATGTATTTTTTTTTCTTAACTCGAAATTTTATCCTTTCTTTTTTGTACAGAACGAAATATCATTACGCGCGTATTATTCATCACTTGATGCATTGAAAAACAAGTATTATTATGATTTTATAAGGAAAATAATGAAACTGTAACGACTTTACCCTTTTAATTCAAAACATACAAATAAAAGCAAAATATATTTGTGGTTGTGTTTTCTTTTCTAAAGTTCTGCGGTACAAAAACAAAATATTTGAACTTAGTCATCATTTTTGTTTCTACTATATTTACTAGTGAGTTGTAGACTATATATATGCTTACACAAATGTAATAAAAAATTCGTTTGTGTGCTCATTTCAATTAAAAAAAATCATCAAAACAGGAAAGCGTTACCTCTAAAACAAAAGAAGTTATGCAACATTTTATCATAATTATTTTTTATATGTGACAGTATTAATTTATATCAACAATTTCTCAATAGAAATTCTCAGTAAATGCTTGTAAATTAGTTAATGTCATAAATATTTAATCAAGTACTTTGAAATATATTTGCATGCTTTGCAAAACTCTCTTTGTCAGACTAGTTATTCTTCGTGAGACAGAAAAAAATATGCACAAAACCTATTTAAAAAAACATATACAACATTAATTTTTCCTAAAAGATAAATTTAAATTTCGAAATGTTATTATATATTATACTCGTTTTTTAATATTAATTCTTTGCAATTTAAAAAAAAAATACTAAATTAAAAATGCTTTGAAGTGTAACTTATTAAATCTCCTTCATATATCACAATGCACGAGTATGCTTGATATTTATTGTATTATTTTTTGTTTCATTTTTCTTACTAAGTTTAAAAACATTTGGGTTACGTTAACTATATAAATCAAATTTTAACTATTATACTAGTAAAACAAATACACGCAAAAAAGGTAACTTGACGCTTTTATATAAATATAAATATTTAATTTAATGTTTTCTTGGATGTTTTAATATTTGATATCAACAGAACTAGTCTTAAATGCTTAATATTTATCTGCTCATGAATCTTTTTATGTGCGTTATAATTTTGAATTATACATTACAGCTAAAGTACACAAGAATTATATTTTATAAATGAAATGTGTGTGATATAACATTGATATTTTTCTGATGATTACCTAATGAAAATGTATCCAAATATTAAAAAAAGAAATATTTTAAAAAATACCACTGTAGTAAAAAAAAAAAAAAAAATTAAAAAATCGTTGCAAGCAGTTATTTGATAAAATCTAAGTTATACATTTTATTTCTAACAATATGCTATATGCATACTTATTATACATGTTTCGCCATTTTTAAATTCATTCTTGTCGACATTTAAAAAACAAATGAACTGTAAAATATAATATATTAATATAGTTAATACATATTATACTAAAATCTAAAATATTAATCAGATTTAATCCTAGAAGGAGGTAAAATTTCTTCGGATATTAAACATGATAAAGAAATAAAATTATTAATATTGCTGAATATTTTTTATATAAGTTTGACCACCTTCAATCGAGTTTTGAATTAGTTTTAAATTTACTGAGTTTTTATTCTGTTGCATTTTACAATTAAACCTTAGAATAAGTTTAAGTTGCTTATTTTATATTGCTAACGATTTTTTGGTATAATTAGGAATACTCTAAATATTATTTCAAACATTGCATTTATTATAAAAATAATATTCGAAATTAAAACTACCACAGTGATACACTTATCGTTGCAAGAAAAAAGAAAACAAAAAGCGATACACCTAATATGTAAGATATTTAAGATTAATTTAAACTATTAATAAATGCCAAAAAGCAAAATAATTTTTATATATATGAATGCTGTAGCTACACATCGCTAATCAAGAGAATTTAATATCCTAACGTTGAATTCTTTATGATTTAAATTTAATGTCACATGTTTCTAAGATATTGAGTTACAAGCAACTTTTCGTATTGATGGGTGGAAAATATGCCAAAATTGACTAAAACACTTTATTCCTAATTTAGTTTTCTTTCTTTTTCTTTAAAAAGCTCCGTTTGCAATTGTGAAATAATTTTTCAACTTATTTTTGTAATACTAATGGAGATTTTTAACTTTTGTTTAGGATGTACTAGTAATTTTTTTAGAAAAGTAACCACAAGGAAAAGTTTAATTTAAGCAACGTAGCATTAAAAAGAACTCCATGTAAAACATAATAATAATAAATAATCCAAACAGCATAAAATAATTAATAAAAACACCTGATTACAGAAAAATCAATTCAAAGAATATCTAAAAATTTTTGTTCAGGAGTTATATCTAGAAGCACAATTCAAAGGATGCTTCATTTTTACCATATTTCTTGCACAAGTTTTTAGTAACCAATTAAGTGAAATTTTTATACATCGTTTGCAAAAACATTTTAAAATACGATTTAGATATAAAGTCTGAAAATAATAAATGCAAAAGAAGAGCTTTTTCTATTTCTTCGATATGTACTTACTATCTGTAGAAAATGTCTCTGTGTAATCCATTTTTATAAATTCTCACAAATTCAGTAGTTTTGTTCAAAACTTTTACACTTTATTCCATTCAACGCAGTCTTCTTAAGCCAGTAAAGAAAATTTCCGTATTTTTCCCTTGGTGAATTATTCTTCTGTTTTCGTATTCCTTAGAGATTTATCGAATGCTATACGAAGTTTCTTACGTGCGTTTAACCTACTCAGTTTATTATAGTCTCCCTTATCCGAGACTTCGACTTTATTTGGTAAATAAATGAAGCTTTTGAGTCAACATGTTTTCCAAGGAAAAAGGTAAGGATACAATGTCTTGAACAAAAAATATAGGAAAAATCACATTTTAAAGCATTTACTATTCATGTAGTGTTTCTAATAAGGAACGTTTCCGCTATTTATTCTGCTATACGCATTGTTTTATTATGGAATAGGCCATTCCATTTGAAGAATCCTTTGTAATGTAGTTCATTTAGACAGAATGGAATGCAGGCAATAAATATTTGTCATAAAATACAATGTTGCCTATTTATTTTGGTGAGATTTAAAATTTTAACTTTAAAATAAAATAATAGAAGAATAAGAAATAAATATACTTGGAAAGATTTTAATAATTCTTTGAATTGCACTCAATTTGTCTTTGTTGATTTTTTTTGTTTTCCTATTTTTCTGTTAACATTTGTAAAATAAATGTCAATATTTCTATGATTATAAAAAGAAATATAACTATCATTCAATGTATTATAAATTGGAAAAAATAATTACACTTAGAAGAAATACGTTACAACAATCAAATACTTTTTTGCATAAGAAACTATCTTAATTTTCTGCTTATGGGACTATGTAAGTCAATTTCTTGTAAATTCATGTATTTGCTCAGAAGTATTTTTATGATGGAATCCTAAGAAAGAAAATCACTTAAGAGGACCAAACAATGTTTAATGTATTTGAATTCTTTATACTCATTTCATCTAAAAAAGAAATGAATTAAAAGGAGTCTTTGATTTGAGAATATCCTGTAAAAAAAATAATTCTATTGTACTGGAAATGAAGAGAAATAAATGTATATATCATAATAAATCTAAATATTTTTTAAAAAATCATAAAGGGAAGTGAAAAAATAATTAATGATTCCTGAAACAATACTTTTTTAAATATACTTTTTTTTAATATGAATTTGAGAAGGCTGAAATAGTTTTAATTATCAAATTGTATCTCATTATTTCAAAGAGAAAAAAAAATTGGTAAAAAATATTTTCATATGTACAAATTTTTCCAAGATATAATGTAAATGTAAAAAAAAAAAAAGGTTTTTTTTTGAAATTTTCAAAGTTTTTATAGAACGTATATTGTTCGAATGTATAGAAATCACAAATCATTTATTTTTTGGAATGCGTAGAATCAGATATGTTTAACTTTTTTTTCTGATATTTATTTTATTTTACATAACTCTGTTGAAAAATGTTTAATTCACCTTCACTAACTTTTTTTTCAAACTGAAATTCAACGGAGATAAGTTATTTTTTCGTTACAGATTATATTTTATTTTTGTTTAAACCAACAAAAGCAAAGATTTTGGAAAAAATAATGTTTAAAAAAATTTGAAATAAAACGAATAATACTCCTCATGTTAAAGTTATACACTAGAAAAATAAAAAAAAAATATTATTTTTATTATTACTTTGGTATAAAAAAAATAAGGAGTAGCATTCTGAGAACCGAAAAATTTATACTTCATAATAGATAATAAAAATATTAAAATATTAAAAATAATGCAAAATATAGTAAAGAAGGCGACGGGTTTTTTTTAATAAAGGAATAATATTTCGAAACATATTATTAAACATGCTTTTTTTTTCTTGACGAAAATTATTCCACCAATTAAGTCAATTTTATTTTTGCCCAAATAAGTTGCTTTTTTTAAGCTCCTGCTAAATGGAAGTATTTTAACAAATTCCGTTGGTAAGATTCTATTCAGCAATATCATGTTATACGTTAACAATTTTCTATCTATCGTCAGTTTCAGATGCATGAAATTCATCAACTGATACATTTGATAGATAAAATTTATCAAAATTCTAATGTATAAATAATGCAATTAAAAACTTATTTAAGTATCACTTTAAACTTTTAGTCAATAGAAAATTTTGAATTTTTAAATAGACCAGTTACAATTCACAAATTTAATATGTTAGAAATGAATAAATTTAAAAATGTTTATGAAAGGATATCTTAATTTCTCTCCTGCTGTGGGATTTCAGACATTAAATATCATACTTACGAAACGAAATTTGTGACAGAGGTTATAGAACTGTTCGTTATTTTAATCAAAAATTGTTTATTTTATTAAAATAACAACAAAGTGTTCTGAGATCCTAAAAGTGTTTTTAAAAACAATTCACGAAACACAAAATAATACCGAAAGCGTTATTAGATCAAAATAGACATAATACTTTTTTTTACTTATATTTATTAGTAGATATATTTTGTTTTCTGAGGAAGACATTTTTGAAAACTCCAAAAAAAAATTATTCTATTAGCAAGATAGAAAAAAACGCTAAGCTTTTTTTTTATGTATCGTATGAAATTACAAAGTATTTATGAAAAAGGATAAATATTTTATCATGTTTATGAAAACACTTTTTTTTTTTTGTTTTTTTTTTTGTATTTTTCAATGTATGAAGTCCATGGATTTTTAATGTTTGCTTGCATGTCACTTTTCTTGATTGTTTTTTTCCCTAACACCATCAACATATTTCATAATAATTATGCTTTAAAATGGAGTAGCATTAAAATGTTATTTCACGATGGATAAAAAATAATATTTCTATTTTTTTCATAAATGTTATTTAAGGCAGCAAAATATAA
>BMAV01020672.1:291024-331946 GCA_019973955.1 Trichonephila inaurata madagascariensis | reverse complement strand
TTATTTTTTTTTTTTTTTTGTCACTAACATTAAATTTAAAAAAAATTATTAAACACTCATTCACAATGTTTGAATCAGTAAAGGGTTTCATATGATTATCAATAATAAAACAAACTTGATAGGATATCTTTGTTACAGCTGTGGCATTACCACTGCAAAACACTTTGTTGCTGTGTTTCACAGAATATTCAATAAAACTTATTTATCACCTCTTGAAAGAGATCTTGAATGAAAAGCGTCATTGAATGACTCCTGTTTATAGATATTTTTTAAATACAGCACTTTCGTTACAAATCAAACAAGTACTGATCCATGTTTGGTTTTCACTACAAAACAGTGAACCTCCAAATCGTTCGAATATTTTTCGCTAGCAAGGTATAGGATAGATTGTTAAAAATTGGTTCCACCCATAAAATATTTACTACACCACGGTTATCTGTTATCACTAACCGTAATCGTTACAAATAGAAAAAGAATATCAAATCGCAGCCGTACGACATCGACAGCAAAAAAGCAAAATCGATATATTTGATTTCTAGTCAAAGAATTTCCTACTAAATTTTCAGTACATTGTTCTTAATTGGTGAATTTCTCAGAGCATGGGTCATAACCGGGCCACTTAAAAAGGCTCGGTCGGCCGCAGGTTGAGTATCGCTGCATTACAGCAAAAAAACTATTAAGTCATCTACAGGGGTAAAATGTTGCCAGTTTATAGAAAATATTTTGGAACAAAAGTAGTTGGGAAGGGAACTTGGTCACCCCAAATACCTTAATATGATAAAAAAAACGTTTGCCGCCCCCCCCCCCCAGGGGGGGGGGGGTGGGACGAGGACATTTTAGTTCCCATGTCTTATATGAGGATACTCTGACAAGGTTAGTAGTAAAAAACAAATAGTTTTCCCATAATTAAGGGTTTCGTGACTATGGGGTGACTCTGTGCCCCGCTCGATCTCTCCCGGGTTAAAGTGGTGTTATAGACAATTATTCTTGTTTTCAAACTTTTAGACCTACACACCTGAAATTAAAGTGGGGTGTTCATTGCATGCAGTAGAGATCTTCTATGTAGAGGATTTGCAAAAGTCGAACCCCAAGGGTATTGCTAGGGTTTTTTATATATATAAAAAAAAAAAAAAATTGTGAGCTACACAGCCTACAACATTGAAATTTGGAAAACACGTTACTTATGCTGAGCTGACATCTTAGAACGGGGATTTCAAAAGTTGACCCGCAAGGGTGTACCAGGGATGTTATAAATAAAAAAAATACCTTTTTCAGCTGTTAGACCAGTAAATTTAAAATTTGGAAAAGGTGGATTTTTTTTGAGCAGCGATAGTCTATATTTTTTTTTTTTGTATTTTTTAATTTGATATTCACTTAAAATTCTCCTTAAAACTTCCTTATCATTCAATGTCTAAGTGTTTTATTTTTCAATTCACCCATGCGTAGATTGGGTATACCAGATACTATAAATATATATGCACACATATGTATATACACATATCAATTGCAGTGTGTGCTGATAAAATTGTTTGTAATCATAAACGTAATTTATTGTATTACAGGATACAATTCAACCAACAAAATCGATGCTTTGGCAGACGAGACAAATAATTTTAAATTTTATTAAATTCGCCTTTTTTCGAAATGCACAATTATTTAACTATATAGTTTATTAAATGTTAATTTTATGCAAAATAACTATAACTTAACTATTAATAACTCTATTTGACTTTATTTTACATAATTAATCGTCTCCTTGAATAAAACAAAAAATTCGCTTTCCTCACATTAACTTATCAATTTAATTACTTAATGAATAATTATTTGCTTTAATTGAAATCACTGAACAAGTTTTGAGTGTCAACTTTGTTACTTATTCGTTTACTTTAATTCCTAGTGGTTTATTTCTAAAGGTCCCAAAATATTACTTTTTAATTAGCATGGAATCATCTGATTTCCTTAATTATATTTATGAATACGGAATTATTTATATGCTTTTAGAAGAAATTTAAACGTAGTTTTTCTCAGAGGATGGCGTAATTTAAAATAATTAATTAATTGGCATAATAATTTATACCTGGTGAATATTAATATTTATTTTTTGACAAAAAAAAACCAATTTTTGAATAGTAAAATATGCTTTTGAAGATATTAAAAATATTATTAGTGCATTTTTTTATGTGTAAATAAACTCTTAACTTAACTCTTTTAATATTAATTGCGAAAACACTGAAAACTAATTGGTAAAGTAATTGCTTATGTATATTTATACATACAGAGAGAGAGATTATTGTTTGGTTTTTTTTTTGCGTTTTTAAATTATAAATTTATTTTTTTATTTTTTTTAGGTTAGTTACCTCTGTTTCCAATTATTAATATTAATATATATATATATAGAGAGAGAGAGAGAGATTATTGCTTTTTTTTTTTTTTTGCTTCTTTAAATTATGCACTTATTTATTTTGTGTTTAGTTACCTGTTTCAAATTATTACTTAGAAATCATATATGGAAATTCAAAAAGAAAATCAAATTAATTAGTTGCTATAGTCAGAGTTATATTACGTCGCACTATAAAGATATATGAGGGATTCTGGCGACGGGACTCATTATTTTGAACCATGGTCACAAACACCTGAGCTGGCTTCCCATTCTCCTAACTTCCATAACGCACCAAAGGCAAGACGACTGAGCCTCGACATATTTAACCTGTTTCAACCTCTACATTTCGGGTGTTCAGCGGTACTAGCCTCTAACTTATGACACGTCATCGATGAGTCCGCGAACCTTGAGAACTAGGCTACTGTGTCCGCGTAGCAAGTCGGAATAACAGCCAAATGAAGAAAAATGAGTAGATGTTGACAATAATTTAAAATAATATTTTAATCGCAATACGCACAAAATCTTCTTGCAAATAATACTATACTATTTATTTAGTTGGATTTGTAATGTAGACATTTTCTTTTTGTGTTATTGCTTGTGGCTGCATTCATAAGAAATGAACTGTTTTTTCCCCCCGCTAAATAGATAAAAACAATTAAAATTATCTTTAAAATATTTAAGGGAGTTTTACACGCATTTAATGCTTTTGGAATTAATGTCTTAATACTTGAAAATCCTAATCTGAAAGATTTCTTCAATTACTCTTCAATAAATATTAATGGCCGTTATGAAAAATTTGGTTGACGGGCAACGCTAAACTTGTGGTAAAAACAGGCACACTGAGAATTATCTGCAGTCTAGGTTGTTAGTTAAACAAAAATTTAGAATTTTCTATAGTGCTTTCTTTGCCTAGATAATGAACAGACAGGTAAGCAAAATGACGTGCATTAGTTCATAACAAAAGTGAGTCACCCATTCGCTTTTTGCAATATTCTAGCAATGGATTTGTAATGTTGAATCTAGGATGTTTATGCGTGTGTAATAGTTGTTTCCTATTAGAAATAAAAATACTTTGTATTTGCAATAGATTTCTAGAATAAAATTTGGTGTACTCCAAAAGAGCCATTTTGTTTATTCGCGTGCTCACACTGTGGTGTTCAAAATTAAGTGAATTTGTATATTTTCTCGATAGTAATGAAAAGATCAGAGCGAAATGAAAAAAATACTGCTTAGAAGCAAAGATGTATATCTTGTACGATGAATACGTAAGCATGCCCACGGGAGGAAGCAGAACTGGTAGAGGAACAGGATTCTTGAGCGCTCGTGCTAAAATCCACATTTCACATTCGCTAGCACTCCTCACTAAATTTCTTAGTTTTTCTTTTTTGCAGGAATAGTGTAAATTAAAATTGAAACATTTAAATTAGAAATACCCAACGTTTAGATTACGTAATAAGGTAGTGGATTAGGAGGGAGGCTAGAAGCAGGCCAGTTTCAAATCCAGAGTTAAAGATAATTCAAATTAACGCCCATCGTCGTTTTTAACTTATGGAAACATTTTCTTGACATCGCATCTATCGACAAAAAACATGAGCAAGATAGTGCAAGAGACAAAATCCCCAGAGAAGATCATCATTTGTCTTGTAGCATCACGTTATAGGGATGCTACAGCTTTTAATCTCTCATGTGAAATGTATTTGGCCACGGGGACCCGAGTTTTAAGGGTGTCTGTTTCCCGAAGACTTCAAGAAAACCTGTTTTTTAAATCTTTCTCAGTTCTTCCAATATGAGAGTTCATTTAAAATGACACATATATCATAGAGACTGGAGCATGGATCAATGGGTAACTGTCCCCGGTTCAGTCTAACTGGTGATTCTTGCCATACTTCCCCATGGAGAGAATGATGTACCCACCACCTGATCTTCAATTTCCCGGAAATTGACCATTAATGAAGTGATGGCTTGAAGGCCTGAGCAGACCTCGCTTTGGACAGCCGCACATACCTCCATGTCTTTGGAAGAAACACTGTGATTTCTACGAAGTAAATGGATGAGGTCTTGGAGCTTTATGTTTTCCTTTTAATGAGTACAGTTGGCCCTGATTTCTGATTTCCTTTTAATGGATGACAACGCCAGGGCATGAAGAGTTCATCACTCTGAAAAGTGAGGATATTAGATTGATGGATCGGCTAGACTGATCTCCGGACCCCATTTATGTAAAGCATGCTTACTAACCTCTGGCAGGGGCTGGCCCCGCTATTGCGACTCACAATTCAATCCAAGAACCATTCAAGGCCTGAAAGCAGAGCTGTTGAACGACATGCACCGATTTCCACATAAACTCATTAATTCCCTTATTTCCAGTATAAAATCATGGTGCAAAACTATATCTGCAAGGAGGGGGCAATACTTCCTATTAACTATGTTTTTGTCCTATTCTGCAACTTCTATTTCATACCTTCCAACTGAGATGCGTGTTACTCAAGATCATGAGTGTGCATTATAACTGTTGAATGGTTATTTTTTAGCATTATGGCAACCCTTTGTACTTATCAAATTTTATTAAATTCTGTCCAGCAGTTCTGGAGGTAATTGACTAAATCTGAAATTTCTCTTAATTTTGTACACCATTGCATATTTCTTATGTTAAAAATCCTTCAACCACATGCAAATTTATTTCTAATTCAGGCAAACTGATTTGATCAACAATATACAGATTTTGGCAGCACTCCTACTTTAACTCTTTAGCGGGCAGTGGCTAATAGGTCTAGCCACATATTAAAAAAATTTTCTCCAAGCGGGGGATGGATATTTGGTTCAACCACATGAATTAATTGAAGCAAAAAGGAATGAAAATCAATACAGATGGCAGGAAGATACCTTTTTGCATTTCATGTCATCTGATGGGTAGTTAAAAACAGTTTTTCTCAGTGTAAATCTACAAATTGTATTTTGATAATTATAAATACAATTTCTAATCTTTCAAAGAAAAATTCGACGTGTCTTAAGTATCTTTTTCTCTCCTCTGAATGAATTAATAATATGTGTAATTAAAAAAAGCTTTATTTAGGTTTCTGGAAAGCTTTTATATGTGGATAGAGACTCCACTGCTCACATAGAAGAGAAAAATGACCTAGAAATTTTTGCTTTTCCCCACTCGAGAGAGAACACTTAAAATCAGGTGAGAATGTTGGAGGCCAGAAATATAAACAAACTTTGTTTACAATATGTGGTACAAGATTATCGTGTTCCAAAAACTTTCATTACAGCTTTTTTGCTCGAAGAAAACGTTTGCATATTATAAAGTTACACAGTAAATAGCTCATCAAATTTGTGAAATAACTAATATAAATTCTAAAAAATATTACTTTATTTCTAACTTTTTATACTAAAATTAAATAAAATATAAAATTCGATATGTACCAATTTCAATATATATTATAAGTATTCTATATATATTTTTAGTAAGTATTCTTTGTTGTACAATGATTCTATTATTTAATTACACTTATTCTTTGTATTTAATTGTTATTGAAATAGTTATTATATAAATGTAAATTTTTCATAAGAAAATTATTGTAATATGATTCATTATTTCTCTCTGACCTGAAAAGTAAGTTAAATGTCATAAGTGTGCAGTAGCTATAACGTCTAGCCACCCCCAGGGAAAAAACCCCTTAATCAGATTTTTTTTTGTCACTAAATAATGTTTATAGAGGATGAGAACATTGCATTTATCAAGTACTTTATCACAGAAAAGTGTATTTTAGCTTTCTTTCCATTAAATGGTTAAGTAAGTACGATATTTCTTAAAACCAGCTGTTCAGGAGGCAACCACTATTCCATGAACAACAGTATATTAAACAAAATCAGTATTGCCAAAGCGTAAAGATGAGATTAAGGTAACATTTCTCACTAGAATTTCGTTTTACAGCCATATACCAACGATAGTTTGACAAATTTGCTGAATTTCGAATATTTCTTGATGAACAGGTATTGAAACCAGTTTCTAAATCCTTCTTGAGATCTTTTAAGAGGCAAGAATTATCACTTTTTCAAATATCCGGTACAAGCAATTTTTGAGCATTTGCAACAGGTTATGAAGTCCATTTTATCTTGAATCTAATTTATATTTCTGTTTCAAAGTTTCAGTCACGACAGTCTTACAAAAGACTGTAAGATGGATATCAACATATTAGGCAGCCGGTATAATTAATCCTACTTACTTCCTACCACAAGAGAGAAAATTTAAATGGGGACTGATTATTTTTTAAAATTTGTAAACTGGAATAAAAAGAATGAAAGACAATTATATGGATTTGTGAGCTTTGCTTAGACTTACCAAGTGATTATTAATGTGTTTAATGTTAAGCAAACACATTATATCTCCCGTCAAACATCAGGAAAACGGATTGTTATGCAGGAAATTGCATTCTTATATATGAAATAGTATTGCTAGTTAAGCTAATTCACCTATACGTGTTGCCACATAGAACACTCAATAATTATATCTACAACTTTACTTTTTGAATAAAGAAAAGTCTGTCTTAAGTAGCATAATGTACAAATAAGCTTATGCATAATAATGAATGAATATACCTTTTTCTCTTATTTTTATTATCCCCGATGTAGAGAAGGCTGATGCCCGTTAATTCTATGGAGCTCAAAATCCTTCCTTTGGCATGATGCGGCGATTTGTGCACTCACCCAGGCTCACTTGACAACAGCTCAGAATTACTAGGTCCTTCGCCAAAAGCCTTCGTGTTACTTTATAGTGTTACGTTAATATAACTTTCACTCATTCAATCTTTTTTACTTGCGTACATTAATTTTTTTGCTAATTTATTTCCCATGCTTGTTAAACTTTAATTATCTTGTCCTTTCAATATGAATAAAATGTACGACATAACGTAAAACATTATGCCAAGAAATACTTTGAGATTCAATTTTTGTTATATTTTAAAAATTATTTCACACAGAACTGAGGGGACTGAAATATCTTTTTCTGTTTAAATAATCTCATATTAAAAAATATTGTACAATAAACAACATATATTCAACAGAACTATGTTTATAAGAGTACCTTTAATGTACATAGATACATATATATGCACGTATTATATAAAAATCAATAAAACAAAAGCATTCACAAGAGCTTGATAAAATGTAATCCAAAGTTTTCAAGTTCTTCCGTTTTAACTACAGCCTTAAGAAGCTTCATCTTCATTTTAATCGAAATAGAAGTTTGCTTTATATTGGGCTCAAAAAAGGACTTAAAGATTTTTCCTCAGTGCGATGTACTCACCGCCGAATTCCAAGCCCAACCGATGTGAGATGAGGTGTTTTTGTTGCGTTGTTGGGGTATAGGGTAAAAGTAGCTTATATACACAAAATTGGCTCGTTACATGCTATTCCGAGGGTATTTCGCAGACAAGTTTGCCTCTTTTCTGCGAATTCTACGAAACATGTGAAACACCCTGTTTTTCATTTCACACCCCTCTTAAATCTCACCTGCGCAGCTGGTGTTTGCGTAATTTGTTCATTCCCAGAAGGGAAATTTTTTCGTGTTAAGGGATTTTCATTTCATGTTGAGAGAAACAAAATTGCAGGAAAATGTATAGTAATATGTCGGGAACCTTGTATTGTTTCGTGTTAACCGATATTTCATCTGAAATATTTTTGCGTTAAACGTATTTTACTGTATATGTTTCAGTATACTTAATCCAACAGCACTAATTGACCATGGTTCAAAATGACGTGGTCCGTTGCCAAAAGCCCTCGTGTAGCTGAACAGTGCGACAATAATATTCAATCAATCAATCAACCAATAGCACTAATGAACATTAAATGTTATTTGGATAGTTTAGTTTCCCTCACGTAATACAAATAAATTTTATAGAAAAAAAATAGGCCATTAAAGAAAAAAAAAATTAAAGAACTTCATTTTGATGTTCCAATTTAATTTTTGAATAATGTGTTTTGTTTCAAACCGAAAATGTTTATGCAACTCTCTCTATACAAAGAAATATCCAAATAAACAGTACTATATAAAACAATTTATATTGTCAATGCCTATTGCCACTTATTATGTTACACTGAGTTTCGCTATGTTGAATGAAATAAAAGTTAAACGTAATGAACAATTATTTGATAGATTTGAAATAATGAGTAGAGAAAAGTAAGGAACATGTAAGAGATTTTAATGGGAAAAAAAACTTAAGTCTCTTTTCTATGAATGTTTTTCACGTTTCAAAGAAAAAAACAATTATCGCTTGTAAAAGTAAAAGCATTTTTACTCTAAATAGTCTAACGCAGTAATATAATTTATATATATATATATATATATATAATCTTTACTTCAACATTCGTATTATCATTTTTATATAGAAAAAAACCCCTATAGCTATTGCTAAACCACGAGAAAACATTTCTGAAAATTTCGAAATATCACTACTTAATTCTCATATATCTCAACAAATATCAAGGATATATAAAAAACAAAAAGTTGAAAGTTAAATATGGTTAACTGTGCCCATATCTTCCAATTTTAAATATTTTAAAATATAATTATATATACTTTTTAAATTCATTTTTAATCTAAAAATAATTTTTTGTTTAAAAAAAAGACATACTGCAGTTCTGACTATTGCAACTAAATTTTGTTCCTAAATAATTACACATAAATATGTATCCCTGATTAAAATAAAAATAAAGGTCGAAGTTTTTACATTAATTTTATTCACAATGAGTTTTTAGAATTTAAATAAGTATTATTAGTCACAGGATAAGAGTGGAATAAATAGTTAAATATTTTTTTAGATAGAAAAATACTTTTTTGATTACTTTGAAGCATGAATAAATTAAAATTTTGTATATTCATGTTTGAAGTATTAATTCTGATTTATAGAGAAGACATTACATTAAAAAGATAATATTATTTTATGCAATATATTATGCCAGTTTAATAACTTATGAACCCAGAAAATAAAGTAATTTAAAAATTTAGGTCAAAATAGTGAAATATTAAAATAACTTAATATTATTTTACTAAAATAAAAATAATACACCAATGAAAATAATTTATGTAAGAGATTCATTTTTTTTCCCTTGAAAGTCTATTTCACAAAATTATTTTTGAGTTTTTTCTTTGAAAAATACGATTTTAAATTTACAGTAAAAAATTATGAAATTTTTCTTAAGCGTATGTAAAAATATGCGAAATATTCATATTGAGGGTGCTTCTTGTTTTGTGTATAAATTTGTTCACTTGGTGCAAAACATGATAATCTCAACCTTGCCACAATAATTTAATTTATTGACTAGCAATTAATATTTATGTCAATTAGAAGCAAGCATTTAAAATGATTGATTTGTGTCTAAGTATGTATTAACTTCAAATACGCAATAATCAATTTATGAATTCTTAACTTGTATTATTTTAAAAGTTAGAATCACGTCTATTTTCATAACATTAGCATAGTTTAGTAATGTAATTCTTGAAAACTATTAACTGATTAATTTTTTATAATTAGAAATATAGATCAATACAATTGAATAATTAGTTTATTTTTGTAGATTTTAAAAATGCAATAATCTAATTATTTTGTTTGTGTTGTCAAGTTCACTTTTTAAAAAATGCTTTCTTACTGCAGTTTTATTTATTTATTTATTTATTTTCAAAAATTTGGATAAAGTGATGAGTAAATTGTTTTTTCCCCTCAAGGAAATGCATGTATCCATAGATGATTTTAATATCAGAAGAACAATTGCTTCAACTATTTTCAAGATGGCTTATCTCAGTTGTTTTCTTTTTGGATTGTTTTAAATTGCTAAAGTAGAGGCTTAAAGATTTAAACAAGTTTAAGCTGAGGCATTTTTATTTTACCCCAAAGAAAAATTAGTTTTATAAATATACTTTGAAAAAGGAGTATATGTTGTAAAGTTTTAAAGGATTGAAACTTTTTTTTCTAGTTACATTAGATAAAAAAAGTATTAGAAACATGTGTTAATTTTAATTAATTATGTTTCATTTTAATAGCCCAATCAAACAACTTAAAAACATAAAGTTTGTATAATCTCTACACTACACTGCCAGTATAAAAAGAAAGACAAATGACATTTTTTTTTTAAAAAAAATAATCATGGTAATACGTTGCATTTTTCTAAGGAATTATTTAAATAATTCAACGTATCTTTCGAAACTACCAGTCCGTATTATGTCATTATTAAAAAAATGTAAAGTTTAATGATAATTTTATGGTATATTTTCATGATGTATATACGCAATCCCATTCAAATTGTAATCGAATATAAGATGCTAAATACTTTAATTATATATATATATATATATATATACATATATGCTAAATGAAAACTTTCTGAACAATGAACTTGACACATAGCGAAATAAATATTCTTATTATTGCTATACATAAAAATTAGGTATTTGCATTCCAAAGATTACATTTCCTTATATATTTTGAACACCTAAATTCCATAAAAATGTACTCTTCTATGCTCAAAAAGATTAAACAACATGGATTTCATGAAATTACGCAAATATTTCTTCTGGTAACTTACATAAAACAAAGCATCTATAGTATAAAGTGTAGCCGAAAACAGAAGAAATCTTTTCATATCCAAATTAACATTCATGACTTCCAAAACCAGAAAAAAGTTATAAGTGGAGAAATCACGATACGGTAGAAACTTTTTCCCCTTGTCTTAGTGGGGAAATTTAAACGTTCGACTGATGTCTTGAGAAGAGATTTCTGGAAATGTCCATGGAGGGTGATTAAAATTTTTTCTTATTTTATGTCTATTTTTACATATAAATATGCATAATGAAGTGTAAATAAATTGGAAATGAAATGTCTTTAATGACTAGAAACCTTATTGGAGCTTTATTTGTCATTAATATTGGTGTAATTACCAAATGATGTTTATTACAAAACAATAAAAACATTTGGCAAGAAGAACAGGAGAAAAGCCCTTTAATAGCTCTTTAATCGTGCCTGGAATGAATAAATTGTAAAAGGAAACAATAAAAAAAACGTTTATCAGATTAACAGATTAAGTATAAAAACTGTCTACATTCTTACCCCCCCCCCCCTCTTATTGTCCGTACAAAGGTGAAACTTGTATTTAAAAAAAAAGAAAATATAATTTTTTGAAGCATCTAGCGTATCGAATTAGTGCAGCATTACCCTTTATGTAAAATCATCTGCTGCAGAACTGAATTTAACGAGTGAATTGTATCTTCAACTGCAAATATCTAAAAGATTATTGAGTAGTGGCCCTTATAACCATATATCTTCAACAACAGTGAAACTAAATCTACCATCCTACAAAATTTGAACTAAATCCGTCATCCCAAGTTCCGGCACTCTCCTTGTAAGTTGTTCGATGGTATGGGCTGGAATCAGCCTAGGAGGATGTACTGACTTGCGCATCAATCGGAATGACAATCTAACGGCTCAAGGATATGTAAACGACACACTCCGAAGATACGTTGTTGTAAGACCAAGACTTGATGTTACTTGGAGAACTGAAGAAAGATACTTCATCAAGAGAGTGAAACAGTATTCTCCAAAGTCTCATGAATAACCTCATCACATTCATACAAAACAGGTGTGGGGCAGTCTTATCAGTTAGGGGGAACCACACTCGGCAATCCTGTATCGTTACCAAACATTAAAGTTTTTTGTTTTTTGTTTTGTTTTTTTTCATTTACATGTTGCCAAATTTTTACCCTGAAGCCTCACTTCATGCTGTTTATACTATTCCAAAGAATTAAAGTTAGCACACAAGATTTTTGCTTTTTTAAACTGCATTACGTTTTGCTATACCTATATTCTTCATTTTATGCTTATGCATGGCTATCGCTCAACGGTTTCTCCACTTTTTTGTTTGATCCCCTAATTTTTTTTAAGTAGTGTAAAATACAAATAAAACATATTTTTACTCATATTTTTTTTGTTGAACAACTTTCATGTGGTATTCAGGGGCCGCGGTAGTCGAGTGGTATAGGTATCGGATCGTGGCTTGCCTTGTCACGAGTTCGAGCCCATTAAGACTAAAGATCCGTCGTGTAGGGCAGCGATGCACGTTAAATCTGTCAAGAGCTGAAACGTCCTCCCATTGGTGTGATGTGGTAGTTAGGAGAGGTGGGTGCCATCTCAGGTGTCATCCACGTCACTTGACCATGGTTCAAAATTACGTGGTCCGTCGCCAAAAGCCCTCGGGTAGCTGAACAGAGTGACGTTAATATCAATCAATCAAGTGGTATTCAAAAGTATTGGATATTGTAGTCATTCATTGAGGTATTTTTAAAACATCCTTAGTTCATATAAAGTTATACTTATTTATTTTTTGTATGGTTGTGATATTTTAGGTTATGTAAAAACAATATGTACACTCTATTGTGTTGCATATTACCATTTTCCCTGAATACAAAATATTATAAGTACTAATTAAATAGTATTTTTTTAAATGTGTTACTTAAGTGAAATTTTTAATGTAGGTCTTCAAAATTAATTTCAAAGTCCTGTATTTTTGCTCAGAAATAATGAGATGAAGTAAAATATAAGTCGAGGAAAATTAAATAAGAATGAGATGTAAAAATATTTGTTTGGTAAATAATCACTTACAGTAAAACATTCAAATTCTTAGTTATGTAAAAATATAAATAATGTCAATGGTTAGAGGGGGCTTTTGTGGATAATGTTCTCTAGAAAGTTTAAAAACTAACTGTTTTCCATACTGAAAGAGGCTACATTTTAAGAAGATAAAAATTTAATTCATATTCTTCTCAAATATATCCATAATAATAATAATAATAATAATTATAACACTTATAAACGGACCAGATATTGCTCTGAATATCAAATACATAATTTGAATATTCTTAATGTGTTGTAACACGTCGGCTTGATTCAGATGTTTATTAACACCCATAATGTTTAGACAAAACGTCTAGATGTAATACAATCACGTACCTTCGAAAATTTATCTTGTCTGATTCGAAAGTAGATTTAAATTAAATTTGCAAAAGAACACTACTTATTACCCAACACCGTTGAAACATTTAAATGACTTTACACAATCGTATTATTGGATGATGTAGATCATATTCATTCTGGACAAATGGCAAATACCATAACATTGAAATAAGAAAAACAATTGTGATTAAGAAAGCCATCTATTTGATTTTAGCGTTTTCATTTTCATAATGATGATCAAGAAAATTGTTAGTAAAACAAGCAAAAGCTAGAAGGAAATTATTCCTCAAAACGTTTTCGGTAAATTACTAACTCAAAACATTTTTCTCCAAAAATTAATTCAAACTCAGTTGCATCATTTGGCTTGATCCTGTTCATCATTATCTATTTTGATTAAAATTACATTATATACGCATTATCGAAATGTAAGTATATCTTTTTTGCGATTTAATAGTGAATAATTTTTAATTAAATGAAATGAAAGGAACATTTTTGATTTCCTTTTCAATTTACACATATATAAAATGCATCTATCTGTATCACACCATAATCGATAGAGGATGTTCACGAAATATCCGTCAATTTTAGTCCAGAAAACTATTAAACCGAGAGTGATAGCGCGGGACACAGAGTCATCCCAGGCTCAGGAAATATTTAATTCTGTGAAAACTGTTTATTTGTTACCATTTTCCTTGTCAGAATCCTCCTATATGACAGTATTTATAGCAACTAAGATGTATTTGTCACATATCTTCCTCTTTTTTGTGAGTGGCAAATGTTTTTGACAATCTTTAGGTACTTGGGAGTGACTGAGTTCCCCACGAGACCACTTTTGTTAGAAAAATATTTTCTAATAAAAGGCAACATTTCTCCCCTCTGAAAGACTGAATGGTTTTGATAGGTGTGTTGTACTAATCATTATGGCTTATAAATGTGTGATACCCTACTCGTTGGGGGTATCATCTCTTCACCATCCACGCGACCTATGTTTGAGGGAATGAAGGATTGATCACTAAACTCTGACATAATAAAATTAGTTTATTATGATCTTAATATATATTCAACAAAACAAGACTAGACTTGGAGGCTTATGATCAGGAGTGATGCGACGTAAGCCGTAATTATGACAAATAGCGCAATAAACCACTGTATCTATATTTATAGCTGATTTCCTAACTTATTAGAATCCACTCTAGTATTAAAGCTTAAGCAAACTGTCTTACCACTATTTCCTCGTTGAACAGCTACGTTCCTTATATCTTCAATTTATTCTTCGATCCAACTTGATCCGGCTAAGTGGGAAACTCTTCTGGCCTCGTACCCACTTATTAATCAGCTTCACTGACACTATTAAATTGACTCATAGAACTCATAGAATACACTAAGACTCTTCTCCTAGAACTTCATCTAGCACTTTACTTCACTTCACTTAGCTTTACTTTTGTAAAGCCCATCTTGTAACGGATCCCTACTCCATAAAAGGAATCTACTTACCAAATTTCCAAGACTAGGTCTAATACTTAAGAATGGAAATAATTATCTGTAACGTTCCTTAATCCTCCACAACGCCACTTGGTGATCGATTTTCGTAAAATCCATTTCTAATCTGAAAAAAAAGGTGTTTGCAAAGTTTCAAGACTGACGTCTTAGAGTTTAAAAACTGAAATAATTATCTGTAACGCCCCTTAAGCCCCCGCAACGCCACTTGGGTTGCATTTTTGTAAGAACTATTTTGTAATGGATCTCTACTTTATAAAAAATCTCCACTTACCACATTTCAAGACTGTATGTCTAATAGTTTAAAAATTGAAATAATTATTTATAACGCCCCTTAAGCCCCCACATCGCCACTTGGGTGTCGACTTCCACAAAACCAAGTTTCTAGCGAATCTGTACTCCATGAAAGGAATCTGTAAGTCCAATTTGAAGATTGTACGTCTAATATTTTAAAAAAGGAAATAATTATCTGTAACACCCCTTAAAACTCCGTAATGCCATGGGGGTTTATTTTTCTAAAATTCATTTTGTAGCAGTTGTCTACTTTATGAAAGGAATCTGCTTACCAATTTGAAAGACTGTACGTCTAAGTGTTTAAAAACGGAAACAATTATAAATTAAGTCCCTTCATCCCCCGCAACGCCAGTTGGGGTCGACTTCCACAGTACCAATTTTGTAGTGTATCTCTACTCCATAAAAGGAACATGCCTCCAAATTTTAAGTCTGTAAGTATAATAGTTCCAGATATATCTATGAATGATTGAATGACTGAATGAGTCGTTTTTTTCTTTTATATATATAGATAACTTAACTCTGTGGCGTAAGAGCCCATGAAGGCCAATGCCTACTGTGCCCTACTAAGTATACTCTACCTTGGGCCCTGAAGTGCATTAGCAGATGTTACGGTTAGGAGGTCAGTCTGCCGTGAAACCTCCAGTGTTAAGTTCCCAAGCAATCTTGGTACTCATTTATCAAACCACTGAAGGGATGGAAGGCTGAGTTAACCTTACCGAGCCCAGGGTTTGAACCACAGAACTGGGGTGTGGAAGCGCGATGCACTAACCACTCAGCCACTGGTTTTCATACATAAATATAATCAGTTATATTATACTATCTATCTCACTATTTATACGCTATGCAGTAGTGTCGCTCATTTTCGGTGCGGCGTAGTTTTAGTTTTAAATCTAAACTTCGCCAGTAGCAATCCCGAACTGGAGAGGATAAAACTAGTGGATAGAGACTGTTGTTACAATTAACAAATAACCAATAATTCTCGAAGAGAATTTGCATTTATATTTAACTCCATTATGCAATCTATCTAATATTGTCTTATTTTTATATAAGCAAAGTTTTTAATTATCTGTTCTAAATAATAGTGAGAAGCATTTGAATAAGAAAATACTTGAAATTTAATTATTGTTATAGAAAATTAAAAACTTTTGTGATATGGTCGATCTTTGTCGACCATATCGTGGGGTTTCAGCATAAGTTAGAGGTGTAGGATTCTCGAAATGAAGAGACATTTTAGAATTCTTAATATGACTTTTATTAAGAGTTTAACTTAAATTACTTATATACAGAACAAACTTCTATTAAGTGAGAATAAACCAAAACACGTAGCCGTAGTTAACACAGATCGCGCAATTGGATCACTTATCTATATAATTATATATTCCGACTACTCTCATTCCTAATAATATATACGAATTCGGAAAATAATCTTCCTACCTTGAATTTTCAAGCACCGGTTCAATCAACTTCAGATATTCCGTTAGGCTCGAGTACAATGGTATGTACCTGGTATTAATGGCGAGATTTCCGTGATTCTTGGGTAGGCCGTCAATTTACACTTCTACCTTTTCTGAACTGAACTTTCTCTAAATTGCCATCCCGCTTACTAAAACTTCTGTCCTTTTAAAGGTTATCTTATTTGCATCTATCCTTCGTTTCACTTCTTGGATTTGGGTTGGAAAAGATTTGCCATTAATCGTGGCCGTCAAAGAACACAGAGGTTATGTTAGAGAAAGGACGCGTGAGCCGTCACACTTTTATTGCATTTTATCACATAATTGTTAAATAGAAATAGCTTAGTTCAAGGGCGAACTTATATATTCTTTTATAAATACTTCCAATTCGTTTTATTTTGTTATCAATGTAGGATTCAAAACTCGAAAGAAATAAGAGAAATTTTACTGAAACTCGCAGTTGATGATTTGAAATGTTTACTTTGCTTGTGCCTTTTGAAATTACTTTGAAACTTATCAAGATTATAAATTCTGGAATCAAACCATTTTATATTCATTTAATGATTTGTGAATAAGTGAGTAATTTAAATGTGTGTTGAAAATTCTTCAAAACCTCTGAATTGTGTGTAATATCACCATCAAATGTGTCGTATTAATTTATCTGCAAAAACGCTGTTCGAAAAACATTTAGTTCAATATTGAAACAATATTGAACTAAAACACTCTTTTGACGAATAATTCATAAAAATGTGCCATATTTTTTTTTAATCAATAAGCCGAAAATTTAAAAAAAAATAAATAAAATAAAAACAATTCCTCTTTTGAGTTATTTGATCGAGGGGAATTAATTTATTTACTTAAAATCATAGGAAAAACTAATATTTTTTTGTGTTATGTTAACACTCTCTGCTTTAAAAATTGCTGAGCTGAGAATTTATTTTTTCAAACTTATCACGCAGATATTGACATTGCTGAAAAGTCCAAACTTCATAGCAAAATGTCACTTAGTACTAGACGACCTGATGTATTGAAAAAAAAGAGCAAAAAAAAGTAAATAAAATAATAAAAAGTCACAGTAGAATAATAAAATTATCAAAGGTGTCTGTATATAAAACATAAAACTTCACTGAAACTGAATGGCATTTTGTAAATATTAAAAGAAAAAAAGGACAGCAAGATTCATTCTTTTATTTGTCAGACATTGATTTTTAATATTAAAATAATACCGGCGAGTTTCACACTATCTGAATCAGCATTTATTTATTTTTTTTTGTGTATTGTATGAAAAAATTAGTTAATCAAAATAGGATAAAAGGAAACAATCTATAAAGAATTCTTTGAGGGAAATGGCATTTAAGAAATGTAAACTTTAGTCATGAGGAATGGAACAGTTGCAGTCAATTTCGTCATACACTTTTCTGATGAGATATTCGATTCTCCAGTTTTTGGTTAAATTACTGCGATTCATTTATGGGGAAATTTCAACAAACAAAGAATAAAAATAAACTACTTAATTATTGCTACTATTATAATTGACTTATTACTCTTATTTAATTATTTGTTTGTCTTATTTTTATTTAACCATTTAAGACTCGCATTGCGTAAAAACAACATTAAATTCTAAACTTCTTTATACATTGCTTTGGTTATTCTTCAGTTGAAATATTTTAATTTCATTTTTCATACTTTAATCGTTGATTAAAATTTAATTTGGTACTCTTACGTGCAACAATCGCCAACTTATATCTCGCCAAGATGGCAACAGCGATTTTCTATGTAACTTACGTGCTGAATTGGCAACCATGTGCTTCGTTTCATGAATGTTGCCAATAGGTTGTGATAATACGTAAATACCATTCATTTTGATTTAATTAAGTAAGATTTTCACACTTAGATCTTAGTATTTTATTTTCATGTTTTGAAGGAAAATACTCGACTATTTTTAAATAATTGTTACGGGGGTTATAACAGATGCTTAATATTTAAACAATTGTATCTGCTGAATTAGTCAGAGACTCAACAGGTATGATGTAGTTATTGTTTTTATGCTTATAAATTCATGTTTTTAATAATATTGTGAAAACACATTAGTGTAATGCAGTATTTCTCAAACTGTGGGGCACGCCTCCCTAGGGGAGCGTGATAGCCCTACAAGGTGGCGCGAGAGCATTGAAATAAAAGATTATTTAAAAGTTGAAAGTAAAAGATTATTTAAAAATAAAAAAAAATTATCAGTTTACTAAAAGTAAACAAAACAAAATATATTCTGACATAATAAAAAAATGCACATTTACTCTGATATACTATACTTATAAATGTATCAGCAGGGCACAATATATTTGATTCAAGTACAAGTTTAATAATTACTAGTGATTTTCAAATGGACTTCTCATATACAAAATTTAATACTTATCTTAATACTTTGTACGGCTTATAACCAAGGTCATATTGTAGCTTTAGAGTCAAAGTATTATACATTATTACTGCATTCAATACATTGTTACTATAAGGGGGGGGGGCGATGAACATTCTGATTAAAAATTGGTTCGCAAATATAGAAATTTTGAGAAGCACTGGTCTAATGAGTTTTATTCGGAAATTTTGTGCACTACCATATATTTTGTACTGTAAGTTTGCTTTTTTTATTTCAGATAAATTTACGCATGGAAAAAGACGATATTTATCAGTGGAAGAAGTCCTACAGAATTTAAACGAGATAGATGATGGTAATATTTCAGATTCAGAGTATCTACAGAGGATAATTAACAATCAGATTTAACCCTAATTCCTCCAGATTTAGATGAGTTGATGGATGAGAAAGATTTTGATGAAGACGTATTAGGAGGACATAACAGAGGAAGGAAATAGAGATTGTTTTAAAAAAATGTAAAAAAAAAATTGTATACTGCGAAAAAGGAATATATTTTGTTGGAGAAATGTACACTTGCGTTCAATAGAGAGAGCCTTGGATTTATATTTGGTTGAATCAAAGAAAAAATAATTTAATTTTAACCGATTGTTTCAAAAAAAATAATTTTTTTAAATCAATTTGGATTAAAGTTGCGAAAATGCAACATTTTGTAACTTTCACAAAAATAAATTTAATATTTTAAAATCGCTATTATTAGATTACTTATCCTCAAATGAATCTAAAAATTAGTTTAGAATAATTCTGAAAAAACATACTTGGGACAGTCCTTAATGGGCTAACTTTTGTAAATTAATATAAATAAAAAAAAATCCAAATATAGCATTTAGTAAATACACTTATATAAGCAATTAGGAACAGAGCACGTCCATAAGCATCTATATTAAATTCAATGTTCTGTAAACATTGTTTTTGTGAAATTAATCATCATTTTAATATATTTTTCTTAGCGAAATATTCCCATTCTTAATATTTTATAAACAAGAAAAAATGTACATGTACTGAAAGACAACAAGTTTTTCAATATCGTTCAATAGTATATAGTGAATTTTTTAAAATCAGAATTCGATATCATAAATTTCTCGAAAAATGTGTTGTACATTGAATAAATAAGATACATTATAATTGACTAATTATCAGCGAATTTCAAGATTTTGAAGTTCATTTAATATATATATTTTAAAAGAGTTAACCATGATGATACAGACTACTTATTAACATTAGCTTCTGTATCTTACTACTATAATTAATTCCTCTTTCTTGAAATTAATATAAGGTGATTTATTCACACTTTTAAATAAATGTCTTAAATGTTGCATTAATATTATTTGCACTGTTCATATATTTTAGTTTTATTTATAAATTCACGATGGTAAAAAAAAAATATATATATAAGGGGCATTGAAATGAAACCCGGTCACTAGTGGAAAGTAACGGTAACGGTTTTATTAACTCAAAAATATAGTTTTACACAGCACACATACTCAAAAATAGTTGCCAAAACTGTTGTAACATTTATCATGCAGGAAAATAACGCCATTGGACAACATGCCTGGGCGTTTCAACTTGATGGCTCGTCTAAGGTTTTGTAAAGTGGCTTGATAACAATGGACATGGATGGTGGTTCGTCGTTCCAGAAACTCGATAAGCAATGGGCCCTTGTGGTAAGAAAAGGACATAATGGACTTACCAGAACTGGTGTGCACGGTCTTTGATTTCCTTGGAGGTGGTAAAGTCGCACGTTTTCACTGCTTGCTGTGAAGTTTGCTTTCGGGTTCAAAATGGTGACCCCATGTTTCGTCACCAGTGACAATTTGAGACAGAAAGTCGGATTCCTCCTCATGATAACGTTTCAGATGACAGCACCATTCGAGTATCGCGCTGTTCGGTGGTCATTTCGTTCGGAACCCATTGCGCACAAATGTTTGGAAAGTTCAAGTGTTGATGCCTTATGGTGTGAGTGTTGCCCACGTTAATACCGAATAAGTGATGGATTTTGTCCATGGTGAGTCTGCGGTTGTCCAAGACTAAAGGATTCACTTCTGCAATCATTTCCAGTGTGTTGACACGATGAGACTGTCTAGGTCTAGTATCGTCTTCCAGTAACTCACGCTCCTCAATGAATCTTTTGCGCCATTCCACAGCAATTTAATGACACAAACTGTACTCACCGTACACAGCAGTCATCCGTCGATGCATTCCTCTAACTCCATCTGCCCTTAAAAATCGAATCACTCTTTGTTGTTCCTTTTTACTCGCTTTCATGTTCTGTGATCGACTGTCCTGCTTCAATGAGCCCCACAGCACGCCAGTGCTCAGAATCTTCCATTCGTTTTCTGGAAGTCATAGTAATACGTATGTCTTGAAAACAAATCTTGAAACACAACAATTGAAAGTTTTAAACATTTTCTATCAGCACTTACAATCAACTTCTGTAACCCTTCATAAAAATGGCTTCTTATAAAACTGCCCTTTTTGCATATTCCTTGACATAAAAACACAATTGGCTGTTACCTAACATATTTTCCTACTTCCATCTACCTCTGCAGCGAATTGCATCCTCTTCAATTCTGATTGGCTTCCGGAAATAACATTTTCCTCTCAATGTTTAACTTTTGGAAGTGAGTGTATATCAAAATTATGTAAGGTACTTCTCTTTCTTAAATCTTGATCCTGCTTTCAGCCTGCTTGCTCGTTCAGCTGTAAGATTGATACCTTGCGCTACTCCCGTGGATTATATTTCTATTACTAATCTTACTATATGTGACCACCAATCGAAAACACTTGAATTTCGGTATACGATCAACTCTTAAAAATAGAAGTTGTATTTGTATAAACTCGTCATCTCTACAAAATGCGGTTTTTAAACTAATATCGCAGTTAAAAAGAGTATTTTCCCCTAGAGGATTAGTATAAGCCCAAATAGAACCCGTTTCAGAGTCTTACAGAGTCACATGCTGAACAGAGTCTATTGATTTTTTTCTCTTCTCACTATTTTTGTCTTACCCTGATTAAAATCTGGTGGGGAAAACACATCAGTTGAATGGAGATTATTGTACATTATACACCGCTGGCCACAGTAATTGCAACACCAACAAAGACAAGAGATAGCACAACAAAATTTATTTTGTAGAACACATGTTGACCAAGTATCAAATGATTAAATTTATAGACTTCTGTGAAGTGTGGTTCCTGCCAGAATCAGTTGCCAGAGTAGCCGCCATTGTTGGAGATCACCGTTGTCACACGCCTCGGCATTGATTCAAAGAAACTTTGGATGTGTTCTTGGGGTACAGCAGACCAAGCAGCTTCGACACGTTGCCAAAGGTGATCTGGTGTGGCAGCTGGGGGTGTAATCTGGGTCTATCATTGAGCAACCATGGACCACATGTTTTCTATTGGCGAAAGATCCAGAGAGCGAGCCGGCCAGGAAGGCAATTCAATCTGGTGATTGACGAAAAACCTTTGGACAATGCGTGCCACGTGTGGTTGCGCATTATCCTGTTGAAATAGGGCTGTCGCCAAGCCCTGAATGTAAGGAAGGACAACTTCCTTCAACACCTCCGAGATGAAGCGCTCGATGTTTAAAGTACCGGCAATGAGTACTAGAGGAGTGCGAGAGTGATATCCAATACCGCCCCATACCATAATACCCGGTGCAGGACCAGTGTGGTGGTGCATAACGCAGCTGTTCATCATCCTCTCTCCACGGTGTCTCTAGACTCGAATCCGAACATCGTAGTATTGCAGTGACTCGTTAGTAAAGACAACTTCATTCCATTCTGCCGCCCACAGCCTTGTTTCATCTCACCATTGGCGGCGGAGACGTCTGTGGTTCTGCGTCAAGGGTAGACCAAGCAATGGACGTCTTGCGGACAGATTACTCTGCTTTAAACGGCGTCGAATGGTACGCGCAGACACTGAATGATGCGTTACAGACTCAATGTGCTGTGCTATGGCTCGTGATGTGACTGAGTGATCCGTCACTGCCATGCTCACAATTTTCCTGTCTTTACTTGAAGTGGTGCACTGAGGTGGATGCGATCGACCACGTCATTCCGTCGTACCCACCTGTATCCAATGGTCACATATCCGCATTACAGTTGTTTTGTTCCGTCCAACACGACCACTGATTTCCCTGAAGGATAATTCACAATCTCGGTAGGCCCCTATCCTTCCTCTGTCGAACTCGGATACTTGATCAAAAGTTGATCGCTGTTTTCTACAATACATAACTGATCGTTTTTTGAAATAACCACAAGAAAAACACAATTGCCGAACTTGAAATCATCGAAATCTCCAAGCCTTAAATATCGCTTTGAGGTGATCCCACAGGCGCGCGTGATGTGTGTCTGAGCTGAAATACTAATCATTTGCATATCTCATTTCCGCTAATGCATGTTGTAAATTTCATGTTATTTGCATGCTTCCTTCAGGGTGTTGCATTTACTGTGGCCAGCAGTGTAGTATGGACAGGAGTGGGTGGCAATATGAATATTTACTAATTGTATCTATTTAAACATTTCAAATGTTGAACGTAATAAACCAACATTTAAAGGAACTTAAATTTTTAGTTTAGTTTATTTAAATAGAAAAAATAAAAACATTTCATATAATTTCTAGGGCATACCTTTGCAAAAAAATAATAGTAATTTTATCAAATTCCTTTTGAGGGGTGTAAACGAATAATTAATGTTTCTGCTTAATATTGTTCCTAAATTATCACATTGTGAGAAATAAATTTGAACGTTCTATTTACAAGATTATAACTGTATTAATACATGAAATTAAGTAATAATTTAAATTTTCAAAGCTCTTGTAATATTTTAACAAATACTATTCATTTTAGTTCTTCATTTTATATTAAAAAAATATATTAATACATTAAAAAACAAAAGAGTATTTTTAATTAATATCTTTTAGTTCATTCTTATCACAATAAATATCAAAAAATTTTCAATAAATATCTCAATAACTTATCATTTTTTGGGTCAACGTACTTAGGTTACTTTAAAAAAAAATTATAGTTTAAAAATATTAAAATAAAAAACCTTTTTATATTTAATCGAACTAAATTATAACAATCTTTTAATAGCCAAATCTGGAATTATTCGCCAAATATGGGAATGGGATCAGTAATTAGTTGCCAGATGTGGGATGGTATCTGAAAATGGGAAATCGTTAATACTGATCATCCTGATTAGGTCAATGGAACAAAATTATTCAATTGTTGTATTGTCATCTGTCCTGGACAAGTGAGCAAAATTTCGAATTAATCTGACCTTTTAAAGTAGATAAAAATTGAGTTCAAAGATTCCGTTACAACCATATGAGGCTTATAAAAGGGGTTTTAAAAATACATTTTAAACAATCAATATTCATTTAATTAATCTTTTGGAACATTTTACTTTACTCCAACCACCATCAAGCTTTTCAATTTAAAAAAAAGGAAAATTTATATTTTCAACTCTTCATATGCCCTGGTTTAAGTTTTTAAGCTGTATATTTTATCTGATTGTCTGGCCAATTTATTTTCCTTACATCATTCTATTTTTATGTTGGCATTTACAAGATAATAAGAAACTTAGATTATATATATATTTTTTAAATCTTTACTTTTAAGATCCTTCTTTCTAGCTTTTTTAATGCCAAGATATCTCCTTGTTCTAGACAATTACCTTTTTTTTTGGAACGCATCAATATATTTTTTATACGCGTCAACGATTGCTTTAACAATGGAACAGCAGACGAAAATTTATTGGAAAATAGTTTACACTCAAAAATAAACAATCTTTTTCAGTTTTAAAAAGACATTTACAGAGTGATTCAAGTGCTTTGATCACTTAATTTTCCTATTTCTCTTACTTAGTGTAATCTGGTTGAGAAATTACACTCATGTCACCTTTTTCACTTCTGCAAATCAAGATCAAGTTACATAAATATTATTTGCTTTAATTTAATGAAATTTATAAAGCAATGTGTAAGAAAAAAAATTCATTCAGTCAATTATATAATTATCGAATTGATTATGATTATTTATTATCGAATTTATTATCACTATTTATTATCGAATTTATTATCATTATTTATTATCGAATTTATTATCATAATTTATTATCGAATTTATCCAGGTGTCTACATTGAAAAGAAACATCTACTATAAATTTAATTTCAAAATTCGGTCTATTATTTCATTGAAATTTTAAATGTAATTAAAAATTGTATGGTTTGCCTTTTAATTTTTTTTTATCCGCTATATCTGTGGAATGAATAAAGATATATGTATGTAATTTGTGTAATTTTCCCACAGTGTGATAGGTTTGTTTAAGCCACATACGGCAACCAAAATGGCAAAGAGGTTACGGACAAAAATGGCCTCTTCCATTGCCTTAGAATCATCTTCCAGAAGTCCCAGAACTTGAAGAATTTGAAGTAACTTTTTACTAATTTAAGCACATTATTCTGTGCCATATTCCCAGGCTATAAATGTAGGAAATAGCATTAAATTAATTTTTAATAATTATTATAATGTTTTAAATATCCAATACAAAGCGATTGTAGGATGTGGACGCCAAACAAACCAAACCCCATCTGGAGGGATTTCAATGTCTAACAAAATAATTCGTGCTTGATGACGTCAGAAGCCATATGATCCCTGAGCGAGGGATCACTTTTCACTACTACACCGACTATGAACGAGTAAGGTCGACGTCCTCATAGTGGCTTAACGCGGATCCCCTCTATAGGTTTAGCTATGTTTGGCATTCCCACTTCACTGGTGAACCCTGCTCTCAATGAAAAATGTCAAGTAAATAATTTTGTAAATAATTAAATGCTGCACATAACGCGATCTTTCATTTTATTTATCTTCATAAATTAACTGTTTGTTTAACTTGGTTACAATAGTTTCTTTCATTCAAAATTTCACCATTACCCCTAGACACCGTACCGCATAAATAGGCCAAAGTCTCAAAAAAACAAGGACATGATTTAAAAAAAAAACTGTACATCGTAACCACTACTATGTACGTAAAGTTTCAACCAACCGAGCATCACATCTTCTTCGAATGACTTATTGAACTTGTAATTGATTCCAGGACCCACAAGTAAAGTATCATGATCAAATGTACGAAGGCAAAATACCCGTTTATGTTTTTAATATTGAAGGTATATTAAGGACAGAACGACTACGAATGTATGCATTACATTTTGAAGATTGGAAACGGATGAAATTCTTTAATAAAATACTCTTAATATGCCTAATTTGATTGTTCTTGAAATGAATGGCGGTCTGCCGCATAAACTTGCTGTATTTTAATTACACGCATATTACGAATAAAAAGTGAATTCATAGTCAAAATATGAATGGTACAATTATGGAATTAGATAATTGAAAAGAGAAACAATTTTGTTATTTTTTCAAAGCAGGAAGCAAATGAAAAGAAACAAGAAAGTAAAATATAAATATGCAGAGCAAAATGAATTTGCAAAAAGCGCGAACAATTCCAATAAATATAACCAAGTACTAAATGAATCATCGATTCTAATCCAAAATCTTTCCAAAAGAATACACTTAACAAAACAGAAAAAAACATCTTTATTTGTGCAAATAAATATCCTTCCTCATTCCAAACGTTTAAATAGTCTTCTAGCTCTCATTATTGTCTAGATCACGCTTGTGTACAATAAAGCATATTTTTTTTTGTTATACTCCCTGGCGCTGAGCACATACATTATGCTGAAAGAAATTTTTATCTGGGAAATGGAAATGGGATAAGCAAGAGTTGGGAAACCAGCTTTGAATAAAGTGTAAGTTCATTTCCCTCGCTTTTTGAAGAGCACATAATCGTGAACAAATATAATGCAAATTAAAGTGTTCCGAATACAGATGATCTATGTACGGAATGCAAACGTGGCATAGAGGAACTGTTTCGCCTTTGTGAATGCTGACACGCAATTTGTTTCTAGAAGACAAAGACAACATTATCTAAGGTTGTTTGTTCTGGTTATATAAGCATACATGTCTAATGTTATTAATGTGCATTTGGAACATTTTGGTTCTTTTTCAAACAGGTTACTTGAATGTCAAACTAATTTTTTAAGAAAATTATATAGAAAAGGAACTGTAAATAGTTTAAATTTTAAAGAAAAGTAAGGCTTTGACAGAATATGAATGTGAAACGCTGATTGGTTTTAAAAAAATCTATCTTTTTTCAATTTATCTTACGAAATCCACATCAGTGAAGATTTATTTTATAAATTAATTAAAGAAGAAATAAATATCTGAAAGTCCTTTTTGTCCACTAATTTTTGTAAAAATATATGTATAGAAGATACTTAGAACATAAATTAGCTGTATTTATGTTCACTGGTAAGAAAACAATTTCTAGTTTCTTGAATTTGAAGAAAGAAAAAGTACGGCAAAGGTGTCTAGAATGATTTGATTTTTAAATCTGTTTTACTTGAACTTTTTCAGTATTCTTACAGAATATAAAATAAATGAAGACATTTTATTGCTTTATTTTTCAGTTAAAACATCAAAATCCTATAAATATGTACTAAAAGTTAATTAAAAATGTAAAACGTTAAATCTTTGTTATAAAAGTAAATTTTCTGAGCTAAACTGTACAAATATGCTATTTACTAACATTATTTCACATACAACAACTTTAAGCTGACGCTGTTATATTTAAACCTTTAACGGGCACACAGCTAAAATACACCTTTCTGTGATAAAGTACTTGATAAATGTAATTTTCTCATCCTCTATAAACATTATTTAGTCACAAAAAAATATCTGATCAAGGGTTTTTTTCCTGGGTGGTGGCTAGATGTTGTACCCACAGTGCACTTAAGACATTTAAATTACTTTTCAAGATAGAGAGAAATAATGAATCATATTACAATAAACTTTTTATGAAAAATTAACATTTATGCTAATAAATATTTCAAAAACAATTAAATACAAAGTATAAATGTAATACAATAGTAATAGAATAACTGTACTTTGTAGAACACTTACTAAAATATACATTGAAAATGGTACATATTCACATTTTATATTTTAGTTAATTTTAGTATAAAAATTTAGAAATAAAGTAATATTTTTGATTTAAATTAGTTATTTAACAAATTTGATGAGTTATTTACAATGGAACATTTCAAAGCAAGTAGGACCCTTTGCTTGAAGGCACATTGGTACGTTGCAGGGCCGATACAGCCATTGAGAGCGATGAACGTCTTTTCTGGTACTGCAAAGAAAACATCCCCTGTACAGATCACCTTCTGTTTTGACTCTCTCAAGTGTAGGAAGAGCGAAAATTTCAAGGTCACTGTTCTGTTTTATGTGGGCGGTGGATAGAGCTTCTATTCACATATAAAAGCATTCCAAAAATCTAAAAAAAAAACTTTTTTCTTATTTATATATTTGCTTAGTTCATTCAGATGAGAAAAAAGTATACTTAAGATACGTCTATTTTTTTTTTCAAAGACCAGAAATTTTATTTTTAGCAATCAAAATACAATTTGTTGATATTCACCTAGAAAAACTGTTTTTAACTACCCATCAGAGGACATGAAATGCAAAAAAAGTGATCGTGCTGCCATCTATATTGATTTTTATGTGTTTTAGCTTCAATTAAAGCATGCGGTTAGACTAAATACCCACCACCCGCTTGGAAAAAATTTTTTAATGTGTGGCTAGACCTATTATCCACTGCCCGCTAAAGGGTCAATAAGATACGCATAAAACGCGCTCAATATCTACTTCTAAAATGGTATGTATATGGTGCAAAAAAAAAACACACGATAAAGTATCCTGCCTATTTATCAGTCTGGGAAATAGGTTGAGTTTTTAAACTTATCCAACACAGGTAATCTCGGTGAATGTCCTGGAAAAGAATTATTAATCAGAACTCAAAAAACGCAATTAAAATGTATTACACTTTATTCCATATCCTTTAACATTAAAACAAAGTTTAAACAACTTGTTATGTACCCTCATAAATATGAGAGACTAATCTTAAATGAATTAAAGAAATTACATTGAGAACTAAATAAGATTTCAATAATTTTGAGCTAATGATTCTAATTAACATTATTAATTCTCATAAATAGGTGCAACTAATGAATGCTTTTCAAAATAATAAAATGTATTGTTTCCATTTAATTGAGATTTATCCCCCAAGAACTCGCCCTTAATTCCGTAACGAAAGAAGTTGCGCTTGATACTTTCTCTCACGCTCATTAAATTTCAGTTAAAAATAATTATTTTGTTAATATTAGGTTGGGGGAAAAGAAATCCATTATTTTTACATGAAATTCGAGACTTTATTTAACATGTTTCGGATTTTCCGATTTGAGTCAAATATGCACCTTTTTGTTGTATAATTTGTTGCCGTTTTAAAGATAGCTTCATAATGCCTTTCTCATAGAAGTCTTGGTTCTTATTGGCGAAAACCTCTAGTAATCGATTTTCACAATCTTCTCTGAATCCCAATTTCTTATCACTCAGGAAGTTTTGCAATGTGAGAAAAATGTAGTAATCTCTTGGTGCCATGTCCGGACTATATGGTGGATGCATTAAAACTTCCCAACCAAGCTCCCAGAGGTTCTGGCGAGTCGATACAGAGGTGTGTGGCCTAGCGTTATTCTGAATGAACACACCTTTTCTGTTGGCCAATTCTGGCTATTTCTGATCAATCGCTAGCTTCAAACGGTCCAATTGTTGACAGTAAAGATCTAAATTTAGTGTTTGGCCAGACGGAAGCAACTCATTACAAATTATTCCTTTCCAATTGCACTAAATACACAGTAGAATCTTCCTGGCTGTTAGTCCTCTCTGCGCTTTGACCATGATCATCTTATCACAATATTGTCGTGTGTGACCCATTTCTCATCCTCAGTCATCATCCTTTTAAGAAATGGGTCGATTTCATTCCGTTTGGCAAAGTCTTCGCAGATGAAAATTCAATCCACCATGTTTTTTTTTTTTTTTGGTGTTAATTGGTGAGGCACCCAAACATCGAGCTTCTTTTTAAATCCAACTTTGGAGAAATGGTTTAAAACCGTTTTATGGTCAATCCTTAGCTCCTGCGCTATGCTATGACTATTAACATACCGGTCAACTTCGAATATTTCTGTGATTGTATCCACATTTTTGACTACAGGCATGCTTGTTCGAAGGTGCATCTTTAACATCAAAAATGCCTAAACGGAATCAACGAAACCAAAATTGCACATAATTAGCTGTTACAATATCGGCACCATAAACACCATTTACAATTTCCATCACCTGGCTTGCATTTTCGCCTTTATCAAAGAAAAACTCGAAAATGTACCGAATTTTCCCTTTGTTGATTTCCATTTTTAACACCCTATAACTCACAACTGAATGAACCAAACAAACAAAAAAAAGCAAAATAACTTTTTTAGTGTGAAATGTCACCTTGGCAACGTGCATAAATTTGAAATTGTTTGATCGATACTTTACGACTTATCGACACTATAGCCATCTACCACAAAAATAATGGATTTTTTCCCCCAACCTAATATGTGTTTTATTATCTTTGAAACTTCAATTATAACACTTATTGTGTAATAAAGATAAATTATAGAATTATTCTAGAAATTCTAATTAATTAGAGAATTGCTACTTATATATTTCCTTGGAATTAACACTGAAATGTATAAATTAAAAATATCTATAGAAAGGTGGTTAGAACAAATTCCAAACAAATCGTCTTTGGTTGCTCATCTTAATTAGCACTGCAGTTATAGATAGATATATGATGTGATTAAGAAAGATAGGGGTGTGTTAAACATTATATGGGATTTATTTTTTCCCTTCATGCACACACAAATATTAAAAAAAGAATTTTTTTTATTTCATCATAATTCCTCACTGTCTTACACACTGCTTAATAATTTTTTTTATTTCTTCTCTCTCTCTTTTGTTAGAATATCTTGAACCAGATATCTGCATATAAATGACATTTCATTAGGTCTAGAACATTTTACTTTAGGAATAACCTTTGTTCTTTTATAATTCATCCATCAGAAATGAGTACTGCAAAACTGTCAAACTGTCATAAGAAATTGTCAAATACCACCAAAAATTTATTGTAGACATAGAAATTTCATCACCAGTGCTTATTATTATTATTAATAGTATTTTATTACTTATGCAGTATCATAAAATTTATAAATAAAGTTTTAATATAGTGGTTTTGGGGGCAATACCAGGAGGAAGAAGATGAGGGTAATACATAATTTAAATTTTTGTCATAGACTACCGCAAGACTCCGGTAAAACTGCTATTTCATTCTGAGTGGTAGCCCAACTTTGTAATTTTTTAATTACCCAAATTTCCGAATTTCTGTGTTAGACAGTTAGAATGCTTTATTTCACTTTTCGGACTTAAAAAAACACAGTTCTGAAAACTTTTTCTCTCCTGAAACTTCAGATTTTTGCTACAACTGGATTGGTTTGGTTAGTCTCTTCCTAGTCATTTCACTAATCACTGCTACTATTGCAAATTTTTGTAGCTTTTGAAGATTATTATTATTATTTTAATTTAATATTCCCACCTGCAAAATAAATATATACATTGTATAAAAACAGTATGTTATTTTATCATTTCAAATATTTTAATTTACACTACTCAATAGGAAATTGTGTATTGTCAATCTCAGTACCTGGTAGGAGGTTAGAGTCCAACAGGGCTAAGTGCTCAATACATTATCCTCAACATTCATAACTTGTTTTTTTAATCACATTGTGGAAATTGGAAATGATCAAAATACATTTGCTTTTCTTTGTTGGTTTGTAAGATACCGATACATTTTTCTTAGAGATGATATAAGACAGCATTTTTCAATATATGAGGTTCGACAACTAGGGGGGGGGCATGATAACCCTGCCTGGGGAGCGCGAGGTATGACGAAAAATCAAAAGTAAAATATTACTTAAAAAATTGTTAATTTACTGAAAAGAAGCAAAACAAAATACATCCTGTCACATTTATACTGATATAATATGCTTATAAATGTATCAGTACTGCAGAATGTAATTAGAAAATATCAATATCAATAAAAAGTTAAGAACACGTGAAATAATTACTGGTGATTTCCATAGGCTTGTCATGTATAAAATTACATACAAAACTTAATACTTATCTTGATAATTTGTACAGTTTGTAATTAAAGTCGTATTGTAGATTCAGCGCTATAGTACGTCATTATTGCATTCAGTACGTTGTTGTATGGAAGAGGATGCGATGGAAATTAAGATTGAAAATTGGGTCGCAAGCATTAAGAGTTTTAGAAACACATATACAATTATGCACAGGGTTCACGAGTTTTCGCATTCCTTAATATATTACCATCTTTATCGTGTTATAATTCACTACGTGTTATAATCGTGTTATAATTCACTACGTGTTATAATCGTGTTATAATTCATAACGTATAATATTAATATGGTAATGAAATACTTACTAGAAGGATCTAACTCTATTAAAAATAAATTAAAACACTAGAACTCACTCAATGAGAAAAACCCTCCATCGGACATAACGTTAAAACAACTGAACAGGAATGATAAAGAATTTATCTAACAGAAAATGACAATAAAAAAAAACTTTGCTGTCAAAACACAAAGATGAGTACTGTCGCATTCCCCAGTAACAGGAAGTTATAACACTCATATACAAAACGGCACTCGGCTGTGATTACGGTAAACAAATTAATTATACATTTTGAAAACGCGAGAAGTAGTCTCAAGGCACGAGCTCTTGTGGATAATAATGTGAAAGTTTATGTATACCATTTAAATGCTGGGATTATAATGCTCACATAATTACTGGCAACGGACTCTCAGATCGATTAAATAAAACAGCAATAATGAGGTCTCCGTTTCTCTTATTTATGCAATGAAATATACTTAAAAATCAAGCTATTTTATTTGAAATGAATACAAATAAAAATCTTTATACTCTGCACCTAGGAAACTGCAATTTTTTTTTTCTTTGGAAAAAATTAACAAAACTACTGATCGAATTCATTTAATTCAATCTTGCCTGCATGGGTAACTAATTTTTAAAAAAAAAAAAAAAAAAAAACTGAAGTGAAACATCTTTTATCAGTAATTAATTTAGTTGTACTTAATCTATTTTAGATATTTAAGTGCAATCGCGTAATAATACCAACGTTTAAGATAAATCGCCAAGTTGGCAACCCTAATTCTGCATGTATTGTACTCACTGAATAGGTAACCATGTGTTTCATCTCATATAATGGCACCAATATGGTTGTGATAATACGTAAGCACTGCTTTTTAATAATAATAAAAGCATTTAATATAATAGTAAAAGAGATTTTGTAAAATTGGGTTCCCAGTAACCCGAAGGCCACTGCTATTTCCTAAGGTTCCTGAGATTTTGTAAAGTGTCCATTGCAGTATGCTTCTGGAATATAACATTTTCTTTCCGACTCTAAATTGCTTGATCGTATTCTCATACAGTTCATTGGAAACTATTTTTCAAGTAATTTTATTTTTTTATTTATTTATTTTTGCAGAACAATGTTAATATAAGCTGCTATTTTTATCCTCACATAAGTAAGAGTTATATTTGTGATAATCTTAATGTTCATTTTAAAAGCGAATATTTTTCTTTTCAAAAAAAAAATTTTTTTTAGTATCTGTGGGTTTTTTTTAATGAAGTGTACTTGGAGTTTTCTAAGCAAGTATTATTTGAGACTTGGCGTTTGCTTGTAAAATATTTCTTAGAAGGGTCATTATTAAAATAACAAATAATTCATGCTTTCATTAAATTCCTTCGTTTTCTATGTAAGTGTTTCAACACATCACCACAAATAACAAATGAATGAGCCTAGGGTAAAAACTAATATTAGAGTTAGCCCCTAAGGTCTCAACGTTAGCTTGCTACATTGAATGCTTTTACAGAATGTAATAATAAAACTATATGGTGCTCATTTGCTTAGTTTTAAGTTTTGCAATATTTATTATGATCTACAAGATCATTCAATATAGTTTTTAATAATGAAATAAAACATATAAATTACTATTTTTTATTTTATCTTTTAAATTTTTTTTTCTTACCACCATAAATTTTACACGGTTTTGTCAGTAAAGCATTGTGACGGGCTCACTCGTCTTTTCTTTAACATGACCTCTGGGCTCTTTGGGGGCCAAGATTAATGGCAACTCTTTTCCAACCAAACCCCAAGAAGCGAAATGTGAAGAGGAAATGCAAATAAGATAGCTTTTAAATAACAGAAGTTTCAGTAAGATACAAGCTTGAATTGACAGCCAATTGTGAAGTAACCTTGAAGATTAAGCCATTAGGTGAAGGTGCATACCATTGCACGCGTGCCCAGACGCCTCTTCATAAGATTGAAACTAAAATTGAATTAAGGTAGGATTGATTATTTGATATTAAGACTTGTAATATTATTAAAAGGGAGATTAGGCAGATTAAGTATTGATAGTGATCTAAGTTAAGCGATTCATTACTGTGTGTTTGTTCATAATAGATTCTCACATATATAATATTATCAAAATTGTTAGACACTTTAGTTTCATTCTTAATAAAGTCATATTAAGAATTTAAAAATGTCTAATCCTTTTGTAAGCCCTACACCTCTAGCTCGCGCGGATAATCAAAGAAACGGTCATCTTAGGGGGGCGGTTTCACAGCATATAAGAAAAACGTATGTCTAATGTAAGAAGAATAATAAATTATTAAAAGTTAACTCCTTCTTACGCATCACATAAACACTCTTTTTAACCAAACACGATACGAGTAATAATTTTGATTCCTTGGTTAGATTTTCCAGCTCAGATATCACTTCCTAGGGTAGTGGAACTCATTAAGCGAGTTGTGTGTTTTACTGAAATAAATCCTTCTTAGGATCAAGAACTAATATTATCTGGTTGACAGAATAACTATTTTGCCACTATTGTCAGCGTATTCAGATTTTCTATTTCAATAGATGGTAGCATAAAAGATTTGGTAAATCAGTCTAGGATCAAATCCACAATCCTATAGAATATATTCTCGTAGATCACACGTGAAAAAAAATCAAAAGTCAATTCAAGTCCCGATCTCTTCATTTAAATATAGTTCAAAATTACGAGGGTTCTTTAATAGGTTAAGATAGGATATTTGGTTGGTGCAAAATTAGACAAATTTATATATATGCTCAGAAGTAGGATAAATATACGAAAAAACTGACTTCTGGGTCAAACAATAGTCAGAAAATAAATAATTAATTTAATTTAGTTTTTGGATTTTTTTCAAAGAATATTTTTGTTGTCTATATGCACAACCCATCTTAATACAATGTAGAAACATATATAAACATTAAATAAAATTTATTTAAAAAGAAAAATTGAAAAAAAGAAATGCATGGAAAATATTAATAATTATTTCGTATTCTGTTAATGGAGAAACATTTACATTCTATGTTTTGGCATCATAATACTCTTAATCTTAAAGGTTATTCAAAATCTTACACAATAATAACAATAATAATATTATATGAATGCAAAAAAGGCTATAAAACAGAGAAATATAGTTCAGACATAATGGTAACAAAAAAGTAATCTCAAAATAATTCCTAAAATAGAATTTGGGATATTTTAAAAGTATCTTTTTTTTTAAACACAATGTCTAAAAGTGTTATCCCCAAATGTTTTCCTGAAAGTCAAGTTCCTGTCATGAAAAAAAATCATAACAATGAAATAAATTTCAGTTCTTGAAGTATACGAATACTAACAAAATAAGTACTTAGTATTAATGAAATAAATTTATTTAATTTAATCAACTAATAATTTAAATGACAAATACTGCTCATTCTAAAAGTAAATTTTGCTTCCTTTATTTTTAATATTTTTTCCATATCCAGAGAAAAAAATCATTTTCTCAGTCGCGAAACATTTTATTTTCTCCATCACACCAGTCTTCACAATATGTCATATACACACACAATTTAATCAAAATATATTTTAAAAAACCTTTAAATTGTAAAACACACAATAAAAAGTAACAGAACAAGCAAGTAAATAAATTATGAGAAGCAATTTTACAACTGATATATAATAATTTGATGCAACAATGCATACACAAAAATTAGAACATTATTCTATATATATATATATATATATATATTTGTATGTGTATGATGAAAATAGTTCTACTATCTTTTACTACAGAATTATTCTTTATCCCGTACGAAAAATCTTCATCTCCACTATGTAAAAAAAACAAAAAAATGCTTTTTAAAAACTTGTTAGAAAAGTAAGTACCCAAAAATATCGACCTTGAAAGTAAAATTATTCTTGCTTATTCCACACAGGCTCGCCTCTTACTGCATCTCCAAACTATCTCTGTAATCCAGTTTCGTACATTTTCTAAAATTCAGTAGCTGTTGTTCGAAAATGTTATAGCATTCTCGATTCAGTGAAAGTTTTTTCAGCGAGTAAGCAAAGTCCATGCTTCTACCCTGGAGATTTATTCTTTTGTTTTCGTATTCTTTAGAGATTTATAGAACGTTACACGAATTTTTTTATACACGTTTAACCTATTCGGCACGTTGTATACTTCTTATTCAAGACCCTGACTGAATTCGGTAAATAAATGTAACTTTTCTGAGTCATCATTCCTTGCATGGAAAAAGATAAGAATGTAGACTCTTGAATACAAGGATACAAAAAATTGTGTTTGGGATCATTCCGTATTCATGCTGTGCTTTTAATAAGATATTATTTTGTTATTTTTATTGTTACATACATTGTGCTATTTTAGAATATATCATACATCTTTGGAATAAATATCAAGTTCTTCCATAAGATTGAATAAAATGTAAGAATTCATTTGAATGTTTCTCTTACAAATGTTTTAGACCAAATTTTAAACCATAAATATAGAAATACAACTGTCATTTTCAGTTGTAAAATACATTGTTAATAAAGCTTTACATTAAATTCTACTTTTTAACTAATTACCAAACATTCCAATAATATTAATGACACAGAAACCTTTTCAAAAATTATTGATAAGTATTATATATATATATATATATATATACACATTACTATATTAATAATAATTTAAAGGAATAATAGATAGATCAAATGTCCTATAAATAAGAAAAAAATTCTAAAATAGAGAACCATAAAAATGAAATCGAAATCTAAAGAGAAAGTCACTCGACTTAAATAGAAAACTATAATGTATCCTAAAGCTCTCACTGACTAAGAGCAGTGGATTGGGGTTATACATGCTCTTTATAAATTCCCATATATCCCCTTCGAAGGAAATTTTATTTATAACATTTTAAGAAATTTGAATAGTATAAACCGAGACTGAAAATCATTTAAATTGAAAAATCTCGCGTATAAAAAATCATAGGCTTTAAAGAGCTAATTTTACAGAATATTTTATAAAAATAAAATAATAACAAAAAATTCAAGTAAATTATCTCAAGCAAATTATTATTAACAAAATCATTAATACAAATTCATTAATAAAAATACTGCAAGACAGTATAGTACGAAGTAAATTCGCCACAATAATACAATAACAAGTACTTTGGCTTAGGACTAAGATTACGAAGCTCAATCTTGTATATTTTTATTGCAAATTTATCTATAATTATACAAGGACAAATTTTCTTTTGTCTTTGTATTTCTTAGTGGGAGAAAATTTAAATATAGTGTGTCCCCGAATACTGTGTACAAATTTGGAGGAAAGGTACAGAATATCCTGAGGAACCATAATTACATAGGAAAGCATGGGTGGAAACGTTACCCTAACGAGATAAAGAGGCACAAAGATAGCAAGGCCACAACACAGAATATAGTGTAAAACTCTTTATTACTCAAAAAACAATAATAATTCAAATTAGAAAAAACATCACAGAAAGTGTTCGAAATTGTGGCCATTGGCATGTATGCACGCATGACACCGCCGTGACAGGAATTGGCGGAATTGTTATAAAATACCTGACGTTTCACGGATCACAGCAGCAGCAATAAACATTTGCGCCACCATGTTTATTTCAGAATTAACGGGCGTGTCGTAGACAAAGCTCTTCATGACACTCCAGAGAAAAAGAATTCAAAGGGTATAAATCAAGGGATCTGGGAAGCAAGCGATGGGACTTCCAAGCCCAATCCACCTGTTCGGAAATGTCCCATCCAAATGATCACGTACACTTCTTCTATAATGAGATGAGGTTCCGTCATGCAGCAGTGCCTAACAGGTGCGAGAACATCGGTAAGCAGTTCTGGAAGTACCTCTTGCGTGAGTGAGTGAGTGTAGGGTTTTATGGCGCAAGAACCAATTTTGGCTATGCTGCTCCATACCTCTTGCAGAAAGACGAGATACTTATTGAGTCCAGTATAGATAGTAAAACTATGGGCCGAGTAAGCTCTTTCCCACGATACTCGCCCACACATTAACAGTGAAGCATTGTTGTGTGGCACATGATCGGGTGCTGTGTGGGTTGTTTAAGGTCCACATGTGTGCGTTGTGCGTATTGAATACTCTTCACGTGAAAAGGTGGCTTCATCACAGGACAACACGGAACTGTCAAAGTACATGTCTGCCTTACTTTGGTTAACAAACCGCTGTGCAAAAGCGATACGTCATAGTGATCATCTGGCTGTAATGATTACACTCCCTGTATATGAAACAAATACAAGGCTTCGCACTGCGTTACACAATGGACAGTTGTTCGAGATCTCCCGGTTGCAACGACAAGTACCCGTGCTTTGTTACCGGGAATTTTATCCACAGCATGCAACACACCATCTTCGAAAATGGGTGTTCGTGCTGTTTTTGGCCAACCAGTACATTTAATTATGACTCTGAAAGATCAATGTTTCGCCAGGTTCTGATTCACCTGAGTGAATGTTTGATAATTTGGTCGCCGCCTCTTTGGATAAGTTTCCCCATAGAACCGAACAGCGACACGTCCATTTCCATTGGCTAGGCCATATAAGTAAATATCCACTAACTCGGTGCTCTTATAACGATTCATGTACATCGCACGTTGACAGTGTCTGAAATGAAGAAAATACACGTACCAATCTTGCAAGCTCTTGTGTAGCGCCACCTATCACTTTCCGCAGATGCTTTCCTATGGAATTACGGCTTTTCAATACGTTTTCTACCTCCTCTCCAAGTTTGTACACAGCATTTGGGGACACCATGTATAGCTTAACAGTGTTTGGAAGAATATTATAAATTATATTTAGAAAAAAATATGAAACCTTTTTATACTGCAGTACAAAATATTAGATTTTTTTAAAGTCAATTAAATACGAAATAGCTCTGAGAGGAGCATAGAAAATGAACTACTAAAATTCAAAAAATTATATTTCAACAAAGAATTATTAAAAAGAAAAAATACATTTTTTGCAATTAATAAATGTTAATGTAAATAAAAAGATTTTTGATTTATAAAATATTAGAATTATGTCGTTTCCATTTAAAATTCCTAGATTCAAATATCGCATAAAAAGTTTTCATGATCTTTCTGTGAATAGAATAATCACAATTAAAAAAAAATGATAGTAATAATACAGTAAGACCCCGCTTAACTCTGTTTCGCTTAGCGCTGTTTCGGTTTAACGCTCTTTCATTTCAATTGTGGGATTCCCCGAAATTACACACCACGGTAGGCTTCCTGATATCCGAAGCAGTTTATCTATGTTTCTTCTTTCCAGCGGTGTTATACGAACGTATTTGTATCGTTTCAAACATTTGTTAACGTTATTGTCAGTATAAATTTACATAATATAACGATTGCTATAGTGGCAAATATTATGATTTTTAGTTTTTATCATCAATGATAGTAAAAACACGAAAATAAAGCAAAAAGGGAAAAAAAGCAGGAGCAAATTTTGCCAGGATTCCAAAGGAAAGATGGGGCGTTATGGATGCCTTATCCACTTACCAACAACTTCTTACAGAGCGTAAAAGGAAAAAGATGCCTTCTTGATAAAAAGGCAGAAAATTGGAAATACAGAAGATACTGTATGACCTGAAATGTAAACATACTGACTTAGAATTTTATTTATTTTTACAAGTATATTCATTTATTATGCTTCTATTTTTGAAAGAAATACAATTTTGTTTTATTATTATAAAACACATAATTAATAAATTTAATGGTAAAATACCTGACCAATTTTCCACCCATCTTCCCCTAACCCCATTATTTTCATGATGAGGTAACCTCGTTTAACGCTGTTTCATATTACACTCTACTTTGATGGAACGTATACCCCGCGTTAAGCGGGGTCTTACTGTACTAATAAGCGAGAAATCTGCTTTTTTCCCCTTTAATACTCAATTTTAAGCTCATTTATTTAGATATGACTTTACAAGACCATTTGATGAACTCAATTTTATATTTAGAAATAAATATAATGCATTTTATAAAACAATAAGAAGATACATGGAGAGAGGAGTATAAAATTTTATTATACTCTAAAATTATGTCTTTCTCTATTAAAGTCAATAAGTATATTTTATAACTTATTGAAACAAAATTCAGTCAAGCTTTTAATTTTTTTTTTTAAAAAATTTACATTAGTTTTTATACGATGTAATAATGAAAAAATTTTTAAATGCCCTGTTGATCGTTTGAAAAAGGAAAACTCTAAATGTTAGTTCAAGCAAGACTTGTGTTTTAAATTAAGGACCGGAGAGGGGGGAGAAGGCAGGATATATATATAAATCTGTATCTTATCAAATACTTTAAAATTCTATTTTAGAATTATTAGTATATGATACAAACTTATAAACTCAGGCACACTTCACAAATAAAAAGTATTTATAT
>BMAV01020672.1:254044-289988 GCA_019973955.1 Trichonephila inaurata madagascariensis | reverse complement strand
TATTGGAAGCCATATTTGGTGTGTGTATATATATATATATATATATACCTATAATTTCAGCAAAACCGTGTAAGAATTATATACAAATTTCAAAAATTTTCTGTTGTGTATATTAAATTAAAAAAAAAAAGAAAAACTTCGTTCTAGGTATAGTAACCAAAATAACATGTCCTATTGTTTTTTAATTTGGAATTCAGACAAGTAAATTCAACAACCAAATTATAATGAAGATTTATCAGAATAACTTTTTTGATTTAAAATTCAAGAAGATAATTTAAACTGCAAAATTGTGAAGTTACTTGTCATGGTTAAAATAATCTAAAACAAAAAAACGCAGTTTAATTTTTTGTGAAAATAACTAGCTATTAATTTTTGATTTTTGGGAACCATAATTGAAATTTGTCAAGTTCAATTTAATCCTTAAAGTCTAAATTTATATTAAAATTTTCTCTTACAAATTATAGTTAACTTGAAACATTTTCATATGCATGTATTTTAAAATAAGGGAGACTATGATTTGAAAATTCACAGTAACCAGACTTCAAAGATGTACAGTAAAACGCGTTTAATACGGAAACGAAATATCGGTTAACACGGAATAATACAACGATTCCGACCAACTGCAAAGTATTTTCATGCATTTTTTTTTTCTTAACACGAAAAGAATTTCTTTCTAAAAATGAGTAAAATACGAAAAACACCATCCAGATTGAACTCTCCTATTGTATTATCCGAAGAATTCATTACAGTAAATTATGATAATGTGAGTACAGCTGCAATTATGGCAAACAAAGACATTTTGGAGTTTGTTCAAAGCTCAAAAATCTCATCGATGCGGATTCCGACGTCTAAAATGAAATAGATAATGCAGCTCCTGTTCCCACGTCATCCGAAATGAAGAATGTCATGAAAAGTATCCGCACTTATTTAAACGCACATTCCAATGGCGAAATGAATAACAAAAAGGACGACATTGAAAAATTTGTTGACAGTTTGATGCTAAAAAAGGCAGTGTAAAAAGAAAAACAAAAAAAATACCAGATTATTTTCAAAATACAATTTTGTGTTTTTTAAAAAAAAATTGAAAATTTTGCATTAAATTTCATTAACTTCATGTGAATGTTTCTTTTTGATTGATTTTTATTAAATATATGGATATATACATATCTATTTAAATAAAATGTGCTCTTATAAACTTAATTTTGTTAAATAACTTCTCTTTTTTTTTGCAATATCCTTTTACCAGAAATTCTTGTAATACGAAAAAAATATTTCAGTCCCCTCAGTTTCGTGTTTTAAGCGATTTTTACTGCACTAAAGGTATGAGTAACCCCTAAAATCCAATACCATTTAAATACTATCTGAAATGTATCGAATGACGCCAATAGATGGCGCAAGAATGTGCCAAATAGAGCAACAACGCGCGGAAAAATGATTTGACTGGGAAAAGTCTCGCTTATATCGAACTGTTGCTCTGAAGGCAAATGTTTCAAACTTAGTGCAACATGAAAATGTTAATCAAATTTATATGCAGTAGACTATGAAGTTATCTCATATATATATTCTCAATTGGCAAAAACGATAATTGCTTTTCTTCTAGAGGCTTTATTAGTTTATAAGAATATAGCAGCTTTTCTTGATTATTCATATTACACGAATGCTTCCGATTTATGAATCCATAAGCGGTCCCCTTATCTCTTGTTTCTATTTTTTATTTCTTTTTTTAATAATTATAAGTATATTCCTCTCTTTTTAGTTTTGCTTAACTTCAATAAGTTAGTTAAGCATATGATTTTCCTAATAAAAATTTCGATTGCTGTTTGCTGTTTTTAAATTAGTAATCATTATCATACTTAAAATTCTGAATAGCGAAATATTCCTACCATTCAGATGATATCAGTTTCTACAAGGGATAGTAAAAATATGATGAAGTTTCAAAACCTGGTTTTCCTCTTTTTATAAAGAGAAAAAAAACTGTTTAACATGTTTTTAGGCCGATTTTTTAATAAAATATAAAAATTATTAGGACATTACTTTAAAGTGCTATAAAATCTTCCAATGTGTATATTATAAAAAATGCTGATATAAAATAAAAACTCACTCTTGACAAAGGTTGAATGAAAATAAGTGCATTTAGTACTTAAAATTCATTGTGGAATATATTTTATGCGCAGAATATCTACTTAAAATTTAATATTTACGCTGTAGATATAGCATACAATCTGTACATTCGTGCAAATATATTTTTGTTTTCCCGGTTTTTTTTTTTTAAATTTAATTTAATACTCAAATTCCTCTCTTTTGGCTTTTTTTGTGCTTTCCTTATTATTTTTATTTTAATTGAATAAATTACAATATAAGTATTTTTGAATAATAAAAAACAAATATATATTAATCATTTAGTAGAATACACAATTGAACTACAGATTTTTCAAAAAAAGCTGGCTTTACGGTTATGTAAATTTTAACAAAAAAAAAGAGTGAATGTTTTCTGGTTTAAACACACAATTTACAAGCTCTATTCTCTCTGCTTAGCTACCTGTAATTTATATAAAATATTCTCAATACTTCTGATATAATTTTGGTTTTACTAATTATTAAGGTATCCGACTACCTTCGGAAGCGTGATTTTGCAAAAGCGTGTAAATGGATAATATTTCTGATATTTAGTGTCCCTTAGATTAGAAAATGTACATAAAATTGTTTTAAGAATAGTATTACAAAAAAAATTATTTAAGTACCATATTTTGTCAAAAAATGAACATAGAATGACTCATTTTTGAAATATTCTCCTTTTATGAAAAATGCATCTATTATAATAATATTTTACCTGTATATAGCTCAAACCTCTGTACAGAGGCTCAACAAGAATTTTTGAAATATATAACTAAGAAGTGGGTTTATCCATGTTTTACGACAACAGAGGAGAGCAATTTAAAAAAAACACCCGATAATTATTTCAAATAGTTGTAACCCTGAAAATAATGTGAATTTTTCAAAACTCATAGTTGAGCCTCTATACAGAGGCCTGAGCTATAGACAGGCAAAACGTTATTAATATAGAAGCATTTTTCGCAAAAGGAGAACATTTTGAAAAAAGATTATTCTAAGTTAATTTTTTGTCAAAATATTGTATTTAAATAAATTTTTTCTGTCAAAATGTCCTTAAAACAATTTTTTACATGTATTCTTATCTAAGTGACACTAAATATCACAAAAATTATCCATTTATATCTAACAATAACAATTATATTTCCAGTTTAGAACTTATTTTTAAATTATTCATTCTAGCATTTTTTTTAGTTTATTGCTTTTTGACTACATCCGTGTTTTTATTGACTAGTATTCTCGTTTATTAAGTTATCCGACTACTTACGACAACTTTTTTTTTAAAAAATGGAGTTAAAAGATTTTTGTGGTTTTTATATTTATTTAGTACATTTTAAGAAAATAGGGCTAAAATTAAGAAGAGAAAAATAAATTATATTTACTAAAATGGGAAAAAAGGAGTTAAAATTGACAAAAAAATTACACAGACGGGACCCGCTGTGTACAAATAGTAAATGAACAAATTCTTAATTTTTCAATGTTGATGTTTTACTTGCTATTCCTTTTTGAAATGACCTTCAGGGTAAGAGATATTTAATTTTTACAAAAACCAGAGCACTTTATCTTAGTTATTATATGAAATTTATGAAAAAAACAGCGATTATACTCACATAAAGAACTGTAAATTTTCTAATAAAACAGTGATTGATAAATCTGAAGGTTAAAACACTTCTACTGTTATACAGAATATACAACAAAAAAAAGTTCAGCTAATTATTTTCAAAGCTTTTTGAGCAATCTCTGTCCCCGTTTCAACATTTTTTAAAAAGCACATTTCGATGAAAACGCATATTAAAGTATGCTATCTTGCTTAATTATGGTTTCTAAATATCTCTGCGTGTGCGTGTACAATATATTCCACATAATTTCCCTTAGTTATATAAAAAGGAAGAAAGATGATTAGGCATAAAACTGATTTCGACCCCGTGATGTAATCCTCACATTGATACTACAAAATACCTTAATCATATTGATACTACGAAAATGCATTGATATTTTATGTAAATTTTAAATTAATATTTTTTATAACCTTTAAAATTCAAAATTTTATTACTTTTCATCTAAAGTATATAGAGTATTTATTCGAATATCACCAACTGAATTGTAAGCTTTATCTTAAATTGTCAACACATTTTTGTAAAGGAATTAAAAGTAGTATGAAAAGGTCTATCGATATCCGATATTCAAGAAACAAAAAAAAAAAAACTCTTTTTAATCGAACCGTTAAAAAGTGAATAATTAGTTTATTTTACTAGTATTAAGAAGTTTAAAATACATACATAAATTCTTGTAATTGATCTAACCCTCAGTATCATGCTCAGTTTCCCACATTTAAAAACTCTTTATTCGTCGAAATTTATATATATATATATATATATATCGCCTAAGTTGGTCACGAAAACTGAGATGGGCACAGTAGGCCTTGGTTCTCATTGGCCTAATGAGTAAGTATATACATGTAATACATGTAAGTATATACATGTAACTCTATACGAGTAAATACTAGCAGGCTATAATTTTATCGTTATATTTGAATAGTTTTGTGTATTTTATTTGTAAGATTTAAATTTCTCCTAATATTATTCCTTCCTTTCCCTATGGCCCTGATTATAGGTAAACTATAACTATAACTAAATAAAGGTTGGCTAGCCTCAGAACTTTGTTTAAACCTACAATCTTGGTTCCTAAGGCCAGGAATTTGCTATTGAATTACTGTGGCTAATATTTCCTACTATCTTGACTAGTTATACTTAGGTTTTGTTGCTATTTGTATATATTTATAGATTATATATATAAAATATATTTATTTTTACTGAACCAGATTTTAATGTCCTATGTATTTCAAAAAGGAGAATTAGTCAAACATTCAAAATTCAAGATAAGTTATTTTTTGTATTTTAAAAAATTAAAAAAATTTCATTATTGTATTTCATAAAAATTTCATTCAGAATGTAAGAGAGAGAGAGAGATAAAATAAAAATTAAAATCTCAGTGAAGGAAAAGATACGTGTTATATTTTTAATTTAAATTTTTTCATACAAAGTATTGTATAGTATGTCATTCATTCAAAACGCCTAGTATCAACATTACTACCAATATTTTATGAAAAAAAATATATATTTATTCAGAGTAAAATAAGGAGAACAATGCAAGTTCCTCTTTGAAACAAAATAACAATCAAAAAAATAACGAAGTAATTATTCTAATAAGAAAATTATTTGGTAAGAGGTGAAACATACAGAGTGGCAATTATATAATTACATGTAGTTATATGTTTTAATCGCATTCAGCACATACTAACATATAAATGTCTTTTATTGTTGAAAATGAGTAAATAACTTCGCTCAAATATGAAATATAACATTTCGAGATGATAATTTTAAGATATTTGAGATAATTTGAGATTAAATTTCAACTGAAAATATCGTCTAATGTGTAGATACTAGAACATGTTGACTGACTATGCTCTACATTATTTTCTGAAATCAAATTATGTTCCAAACACTTTAAATAGACAAAACTACAAGTTTACTTAAACATATATTTGATAGATAGTCTTTAATTAGTAAATTGTATTTAGGAATATATTTTTTCATATTTCTTGCTTTCCCCTTTTCAACATTCTGCCGATATAAACTTTTTGTTTTCTTATTTACAATTGAATGCGTTATCACTGCAAACACACCTAAAGTTCCTTTCACTAAAAGAAGAAAATGGTTGGGCCTGAAAAAAAAATTTTTACTTGTATTTTTGTGACTTCCTTATTGATATTAAGCTGAAATTAAAAATTTGCTGCAAAAATGTAAAGAACAATTAAAATTCTCTTAAAAAACTTATAAATATAGCACGAAAATTGTTATCATAAAAGCTAATTATTTTCCTCAAAATTACAAATTCTTATAAAAAAAGAGGCATTTTTCATTTTAAGAGATAAAACATGAAGCTTTTATTATTTATTTTATTAAAAACGTATTTTTGTTTTTAAATGTCCGTTACAATTTTTTTAACATTGACATTAAAGTAAGGATTACATTGTTTTAATTTATACAACTCCTATTATCCTGATTTAGTATTTAAAAAGTATATATATACATGTATTTTTCAAACTCCTTCATCCGAAAAAAATAAATTTTGGGATTTTGATTAATAATTTTAAAATAGTGATAACTATAAGTGAGTAGTAATAATAAGAAAATAGTGATTAATAGTGATAGTAATAATAGTAGTTAACTAATAAGTCAGTGGTTAGGATTTTAAAATTTACACAAAATGCTACGAAGAATTACGTAGGAATCTTGATTATATTGAAACTCTTTTAATAGTTAATCGATATTTATTTCTAAAATCCCTAGTTTAAACAAATTGCAAATGAAATGAAGCTAATTTAGAGATTTTTTTCTATTTATTGAGATCAAATAACTTTGAGGTTCAACGGGAAATTAGTTTACTGAGTTAAGCATGCTTTGCTAGTTTTCTTTTCTGAATTTACTAGTTTTATAGTTTATTTCCTTTCCAGAAAAGTTTAGAGATTCCGCATTTACGCTCGACTAATGAGGGTTCCAAAGTACTTAAGTGCTTTTCATTTCTTATAAAAGTTTGTGGAATTGGAAATTAGACAAAGTGCAGCTATGGTATGAGACATTTTGCTCCCTTTACATGTTCAATTATTTATAGAAATTTATTCTACGAAACATATATGCATTTTATTATAAATCTGTTAGAGTTTGGTGCAACACAGCACTGATAGCATTTACTTTTCTTTCCTAAGATTTTTTTTCAATGTTTGTTGATACAAACATTAAATTCTAAATACATAACACTTGTTATAAAAAAAAATACATCTGTTTTGCATTATTTTGAAAAATACTATTTATTTACGCTGATGGCTATTGAAATTGCAACACCCTGAAAAAAGCAAACGCACAAAAAAAATATTTATTGTAGGTTAATAGTATGATATGAAGACAAAACTAATATATTTGCAAGCAGTTTGAGGCTTACAGGGGTGTGGAATTAGTAGATATAGCTCCACCCCCCCAGTGAAGCTAAAATGGTCTTTACCCAGAGTGTGCTTCAAGTCTATACCCCACTGAATCAAATGTTAATACATTTGATTCAGTGGGGTATAGACTTGAAGATGCATAGAAAAAGTTGCCCCTTTCTGTTTAGTCTCACGATCTGGAGACACGAGGTCAGGACAACAATTGAATACCTTGTGTATCGAGGAAGATTAGAAAATGGCATACAACATGTGGTCTGGCATTGTCTTGTTGGAATAGGGAGTTTCACAGGCCTCAAAGATAGGGCACAACTACTGGAATTAAGATGTCAAAAATGCACTAATATGCATTCCAATTACTTTCAACCTAGCTAAAGATGTGAATTTAATGTACCCAATGCCTTTCCAAACCAACACACCAGTTCACTACCCTATGCCGATATGGAATGCGAGCAAGCAACGAGCAGTTTTCTTGGGACCTTCCGACACATATGTGGCCATCAAAACATTGCACCTAGAACAGGGACTCGTCTAAAAATATAATATTGAGCCATTCCTGTATCTAGTGTTGTCATTCGGGGCACTAAAGTTGTCAACTGTCTGTATAGTGCATTCTCAAGGGAATCCGAAGTAGAGGTGACCTTGCTGACAGTCTTCACTGATGCCAACGCCGTCGCATCAAACGAGCGGATAATGAGTGTGCTGCAAACATGCCGTTTCCTGACTAATGATTCTTGATGTGCTTGTAGGTTTTGCAGGGCTGACCTAAAAACATGTCTGTCTTATCGGACATTAGTCATGGAGGGTGTGAATGTCCTGCATATCTTCTTCAGTTTAACAATCATTATTCCATTGATTTCATATTTGCATGCTAGTGGTTGCATTTCGACCAGTGCGATGAGCGATATCACGGAACAACTATCCACACTCTCGATGGACAATGATCTGGCCTCTGACGAATTCCGACACTTGTTGGTAAGCATTTCTTTTTATTTGAGGCATAGCACGGTAATCTTAACAAATACCGACCTTAAAAAGCGCTTTCAGAATGAGAAATTCATTACACAACTTTTTTATTATGTAGTGCTTCAGACGTAATTTCTTCCTCCTGAATCGTCTAAATGCGCTGAAATACTATTCTGCATATATCTCATCCTTTCTTTTATTTTATGTGATTTTTTGACGTTTGTCAGACCCTTCCTTCCTGTTGTTGCAATTTTAAGGTATCCGAACATATTGCAGATGACCAAATCGGATCAAGACAGATATTTTTGTTTTTTATTTTATTGAATATAGTTATCTTTTGACTTTACAAAACACATACATTATTTTGTTTCTACACTACCTAGAGGCCAAATTACAATCAATTTTATAAAGTTAGAAAAACCGGAAGATTCTTCGATCTACCAGAAGTAAGCCTTTATATTGCTTAAAATCTATCATGGCGAATCTGATAACTCAAAATGTTACAAATGTATTTCTATAAAAATTTTTGAAACTGATATTTATGTTATTTTCTAAAGAAGGTACTAAAATATTTTTTATTGTATGAATACTTTTTGAGTTATGGCTTGTTATTTAAATAATGATCCCATAAAGAATGTCATATTTCTTATTATGTTTACTCAATGAGCTCTAAAATATTCAAATTTTAGTAAAACATTAAAATTTTAGTATATTTCCTAGATAAATGCATGTAATTTGTTTTAGTAATACTCTCACTAATATAAGTTTATTACTTTTTCTCTAACTACTTTGAATTTTTTCAAAATTATTACTAAAGCTTTACTTATAATTGGGATTTTTCTAAAATTTAAGTAATTTATTTTAAATATTGTTAGTTAATATTAGTATTTATTGGTATTGAGTCATGAAAAAGCATTTATAATGTCTTAATATGCTATTTTGTTAAAATGTATTCCGAACATGTCCGGATAACTAAAAGGTTAGCAGAGTGTGATAAGTTTTCTGACTGATTAAGTCTGATTGTTTATTAGCAACTAATTTTGAAACCACTGTAATGTATTTATTTTTAAACCAAAGGTAATTGACGAAGATAACAACTAAGCTGCGACTTTATTCTCTAAATGCCCACATTGAACTAATATGAGTTCTTCAAACCTCGAAAGATTCATCGTCTCTCTATCATCTACTCTATATTGTAGTAAGAGGTCTTTAGTGGTATAAGGGCTCGAACCAACGATAAAAGAGAAAGAATGTCGTACAGGAATTACTCGACTACAGCGACTCTTTAATCTGTTGAAGACAAAGTTTGGCTGAAGTAAAATTAAATTTAAAATTAAAATGTCAAATACTGTATACAAGTTCGGTTTAAAAAGTGTCCGACCTTGAATGTTTGGTGCCACAGTGCATGGAAGGTGACAGCTTTATGCACATGTTTGCCCTTCGTTCCAGTGTACCAGTGGTTTCCTGTAGACAATCGAGTGAGGTGCTATTATACATGCTCGTCGAATTTTATTTCTCTTAAAATGACTGAATGACTTAAGCAGAAGAACTGCATCAAATTTTTTGTCAAGCGCTTGGTGATTTTCTAAGTGAAATATATCGTAAAATTTTGCGAGTGTTTGGAGACGATGCTATGAGGATCACATAAATTAAAGATTGACTTAGCCGATTTAAAAGGGGTCACGCTTCAGTAGAATGACCAATGACCTGAGAGGCCATAAACAATTCGAGAGGCAGCTGTTGTTGAAAAGGTGGAGAATCTGATAAAGAAAGAATGTTGTTTGACCGTACAAGAGACTATGTGCAATTTTGTGTGATTATGCATATAGCGGCAGCGAAATTTGTTCCCATGCTTCAGTCGGTAGAACAACAAAACTACGTCTTACAGTTGCACAGTACCTATTTAGATACTATACACCTAGCTTGTTGTGACTTCTAGCTGTCCCCGAAAATGAAAAATAGCATTGAAAGGTTCCCTTTTTCAGAGTAGAAATAAGGTAATGCAGAACGCGACGACGGAGTTGAACACCATTCAAAATGAAGCCTTCCAAAAGTGTTTTCACCAGTAGAAGAAATACTGTGTTAAGTATGTGAAGACACAAGGACTTTGGGTAGCCTTGTGGTTAGAGCATCAGACTCCAGACCGGAGGGCCTGGGGTAGATACCCAATACCACAAAATACAATCCGAGTACACACAGAGTACATGCTGTTTAAATCAGTGGGTCCGAAAGTCTTGTGAGAGGTCACAGCTGAAACCACGAGAGCAGGGGACTGGAGTATATTTCCCTCCCCTCCAGTTTCCTGTCTTAATTGTGGAGGTGGAGATGGGTGGTGTCGCCATCTATCATAAAAGATTTGGCGTCCCTTCGGGAATTTCACCGAGTGAAATCGTACTGTCGCCGGTTTGGTGCTTAAGGCTAAGGCCAACGGCAGGTGTACATGTATCCCCTTGCCACGATGAATTTCGTGGGCCTCGATCTGACTACTTCAGACATACTTTAAGAAAGAAATTTCGATTATTCCTTAATATCTGAGTTCTGTAAGTGTATATGGATATGAAAAGAAAGATATTTAAAACATTTAAGCTATATAGAGAACCTATTAAAGTAGTAACACGTAACATTTTTTCTTAGGATAAATCTAAAAATACAATGATTTCTTAACCACGTTTGAAATTTTTCTCAAAAAAATTGTTTCCTTCTACAGGAAAAAAAGTTTTATGTTTTATGGAAAGAATTACAAAAGAATTATGCCTAATGAATTTGTTGTTTACAAATAATTACACCAAATAATGCTTGTTGAAATTATTGATTTTCTAAATTTTCCTGGGAGTTTATAAAGCAAAGAGTCAGAAAAAAATGAGAATGTGTTAATTGATAAATGTTTTCATGTTCTTGGTTTCGTGTACTGTTATCTTAAGAATTGTCATCTGAAAGCTATAATAATATAAATACAGGTACAATATAATTGAAACACAAGCCAAATGTTAACGATTTTTAAAAATTTTTGCTTTTATCTTGTGAAGGTAACATGTAAAACAAAGTTTTCATTCGAAAGAACATAAAAATCAAACCTACTTTCTTAAAATTTTAAACCTTGAAATGATTTTAAAATTCTAACCCTCCCACGAAAATTGGCGGATGCTATATCCAAATACGTTAAGTACAACAAATTTGGCATGAGTTTTGTGACCACATGATTGAAATTCATAAGGGAAACTTTTTATGAATGTATTTTAAAATTCCTTAAAAATGTATAGATTTTAAATTCAACTATTTTCTTTTTATAAATTAAGCATTACGTAGTTATAAAATTAATAATATTTTTTTTCTTAAATATATGAATAAGAATAGTTAAAAAAATATTAAAATATTTTGCACAATAGAAAAAGTTATTTTACACTGTAAAGAACTAGAGGCCTTTTTATTCTGAAATATATTTTAGTTAAACATCTTTTTTTTTTTGCTACTGGAAATGAAATATCAACAACCAAAAATATAACAATGGAAGCTGTTTTTGTTTTAAGTTAGATCCCTTAAATGCTATAGTATAGAAAAATATATAAAGATTTATTTATTCACCATATTCTTGGCTTGTTTTTGTCAAAGTAAACTTAAAGGATTCTCTTAAATGGTTTTTTAAAAATAATCTAATGAATTAGTATTATGAAGAGCAGTCATTATAAAAATCGTATTATACATCCTAAAAGAAACCTGAAGACAAACAAGTGTTGAAATTGTGAAGGGTACCATGTAGGTATATAATGATTTTCATTTTCTGAATACTGAATATTAAATTCCTAATAAAATTAAATTAATGCATACAAATTACATAAATAAAATGTTAAATGCTATCTGATGAACAAATTTGCTGATCGTAATTCTATTCTCCCGAGCCCTTAATAAATGTATTTGGGGGCACCAAACAATTAAATCATGATCTCAATTGATAGCTAATACACATAAATTGCATTCATGATATAAATTACGTAATAAAAGTTTTATAATAAATTTACGTAATGAAATATATAATTATTTTTAAATTCATAGCAATCACCGTAATTAATGCTGATACATATATACAATTTCTTTACTTATAATTTGTATATTTTAATCAATAAATGAAAAAAATAATATATATATATATATTAAAAAAAGGTATTTTTAAATATAAAAAAAAAATTAAAAATTTTTAATAAATAAAAAAAAACTTTTAAAAATATAAAAAACATGAAATAATTTTGAAATACAAAAGAACTATAAAAAAAATTAGGAGGCTAAAGGAATTGTTTTTTAAACTAATAAATTTTTAATAAACTATTTGAAGGCGCCCAACCTTTTTCAATTTCTTTTTTGGAAAAATTAAAATTTTTTAAACAAAATTTTTTCAAAGATTTTTAAAAATTTAAAAGAAGTATTAAAAATTATTAAATAAAAAAAAACCCCTTTGATTTATTCATCGAAAAAATTCTCCCAATTCTAAAGCAGAAAAAAATCACAAAACAATTACGTAAATAAGTTTTTTTTAAAAAAAAAAATTAACGAAATTTTTTACTTACAGATCTTTTTCCAAGAGAATCAAGAGTCTTGAAATTAATGGAAAGCAATTATCCACCAAGTTAAAAAAAACTGAATATACATAAACGTATCTTATGAACTACCTTTTACACTAACCAGCATAGATAGATACCAAGAGAGATGACAATCAAATTTGGTAGGCTTTGAATAGGTTGATTGTCAAAAATGTATATTTGCTAGGCTCTAATTTGGTTGGTTGTCAAAAATGTGTAAGATGTTCAAGATGGGTGTGGAAAAGATGTAAACTGTGATATGAGTCTTATGATATACTCTTCACAGCAAGACCACTAACACGCTGACTTTAAAATCCTATTGTTGTGTGGTGGATTTGGAATTAGAAGTAGCAACACGATTAATATATTTGTGATGAATATAAGTTCTTAAGAAGTTAAAAGGGTATTCATGATCTAAACAACATTGAAAAAAAATTTGATACTATTGAATTTATCTATTTTGTGGGTAGTTAAGTTATCATTTCTAAATAAATAACTCAAAATAACATTTATGTAAATTGATAAATGAAAGTTACTATTCCATACAGGAATTTTAATTATATGGAACTTAAAAGAATCTCTTTTGTCAAAAATGTTACTGATTACATTATTGTTAATAAGATGCAAGTCTAAATCCAAGAATTCTATCATATTAGAGTTAAAGTTAGTTTTAAAGAGGTTGAGATAATCAGGGTAGAATGTAATATTTGGTTTGTATTCACTATTTTTACCAAAAATTATTAGATCATCTATATGGCGATAAATCAAGTAGGAATCATTTACAATATGATCAATTTCAAAAAAATGTAAATATAGGGGAGTTCGCTATTACGTTCGTTATTTACACACACATATATATATATATACACGTAAAGTTATACATTTTTGTATTAATTAGCACTGATACTAATACTTCACTTAAAATATCATTAAAAAGAGTGGGGAAGTTTTTAGAACCATAAATTCAGGTAAAGTTTAAGTTTAGTTCCTTTGTAATATAAAATCAATTTGGAAATATTCAATTAAGTTTTACTTATACACAATTTAATTTTTAAAATTTTATGTTCAAAATTAGTTAAAACGTATTAATTTTTAAATTAATTAAAAATTAAAAAGTATCTTAAAGTGTTAAAACAATTTTGTATATTTCAAAGTATGCAGACAGTTGGACAATTTTTCTCTGTAAATTTTTTCTTAGAAAATATTTAATTACCGATAATATTCTTAAGTATTTAGAGAAAGAGCAGAGAGAGAGAGAGAACAAAAAAAGAGAGTTCAGGTTGAAAAAACATAGTTATTTAAAAAAATAACTCTCACACATATTAGATATATTTATCACACCTAAAATGATGTTAATATTTTTTCTTCCTTTTCATAGAAACTATTGAAAAGATTAATTATTTAAAAGTTTCCATTATAATTATATATATGTATTGATATAATGCACTTACTTTTGACATAACTATTTAGCTAATGTATATTTTGTTAAAAGACATTTAATGTAAATAATATACAGCTAAGGTATGCATATCTCAAATAATTAAACTTAATATTACCTAAATTGGAAAATGTAAGAGAACTAATCATACTATTTTTAACTAAAACATTGACAACAGAGTACGTGTGTGTGCATTTAAACTATATTTATATTTCGTTTATTGTTTGTTTAAACACGGGGCAGTTATATATTCCTCTTTCTATCTACTAGTATTTTTTAAAAAATTCCTTTTTTTTAATTCAAAAATGTTAAATAAATTCTGCTTTAAATTGTAATTTCCTTTCCAAATTGTAACAGTTGCTTTCTTCGTCTTTGTGTATTCTTAAAATTTCTGTTGTAAAATGTATTTATTAATGTCAGCACAAATCTAATTTCTTGCGAGTTATGCTTATATACTTATGCTCAAGCCTTAAATTAAATTGATAGTAAAAATACGTATTTTTACTGATATTTTCAACAACCAACCTTAAACTTTCCCTACAACTTCCATCATTTTGTCCTCGAAAATACTTTCCACGTATTAAATTGCTTATCCTTTTAAAATATTTTTTAAAAAATACGTAATCAAATCAAAATCAATTTCTTACGTCCTTCTTACACAAAACCACTGTTAATAAACAGTTCTTTTTTTGAATACGCTTCTTTTAATATTTTATTTTGCTAGGCTATTCACACCTTCTATGTGTGTAGGATTTTTTTTCATGCATTCATGATATTACTTAGATAACATTTTTTTTTGTAATGTATGGATTTGGCGCATTTATCCAGGAATCACCTACATTACAAAATGACTTTCTGTAGACATTTTATGACTTCCGCGTGCACCAGTAGAGACGTAAGACTACTTGACATTCCGAACGAAATTCGACAAGACATTTCTAGATTCAGTGGGTTTTTTTTCTGTTCACTTGTTTCCTTTTTTACATGCTAGTTTCCTTTTTATTTTATTTCTCTTTGAAAAGAAAATGTGATCTGTAGATGTTAATATTGTCATCCGTTTGTCAAGTATATGTCTGAAACTTATCTTGAGAATTCATAATACCATATGAAATATTTGAAAGGTTTTTCCCATAAAAAAACAATGTAGGAGTTGTATTTTAGGTGAGTATATTATACATTTACTTGTAAAAAAAGTGTTTCATGATGATGTAACAATTTATTTATCTCACACATGAGAACAATAATAAAAAGACAGTAAGTCCTGTTCAATATTATGACTGAAAAATTGGCAATAAATATGCAATTTTTATTTCAATCAACGACTTCAACCTCAAAGATTAATACAACATTTCATCTTAAATGCGTATCTGAAAAATGAAGAAGCGCGTTTGTATTATTTACGTTTGAACCAAGCACAATTCTTAACAGAATATATACAAGGATTGATAGATCATGTACAAAATAGTATTGTATGTCTGTATGTAAAATTGTTTTTTGTGATTGTGTAGTAAATTTATTTAGGCATAAGGTATAGTTAAGCATCATCAAATTTATTTCATCCGTGAGCAATGAGTATGAACTGTTGTATATTTTGTACAATGGAGGTTTGTTCATCGTCAGGCGGACAAGAGTGACCCCTTCCAAATCTATTTAAAAATAAATTTGATTCACGTCTTAATTATTCATCTTACGAATTTAATAAGGATAATTATTTAAAATGTGTTTAAAAATGTGGCAATGCATGTAATTAGGAATGATTCAACGCATTCATTAGATTCAACACATTCCATAAAATTTTTTTCAGTTTTTAATAATTCGAAAACAAAATTAAAAAAATTCTAGAAAAATTTTTTAACTTTTTTTATAAATCCAAATTTAAATACTTTAAAAATACATAAAAACAAAATTAGAATATCTAAAAGCCCCCTTTTTTATAACTATTTCCAAAAAACTTGTACAAAAGTTTTCTCAAAAAAATATTTCAAAAAAAACATTTGTGTATCATTTATCAGGTGTTCAAACCCCTTTTTTAAAAAATTTAATACAGAAGTTTAAAACAAATTAAATAAATTTTCCCCCAAAATTTCGGAGAAAAATTAACCTACGCCTTTTCCTCTAACACTTTTTATTTAATGGACGGCTAAGAATAAAATTTGCAAAACCCTTTCTTTTATAAATCCCCCCCGTTTTTAATCTTGATTTAATTTAAATTTTTTGTGTGTGTCAGGTTTTATCGTTATTTCCCCTGAAAAGGTTTAAAAAATATAACCAATCAATGACTTAATCAAGTTACTTAAAGAGGGTGTGAAGGACTCTTTTCGAAGGAACAAACCTGCGACGAAATGAACAAAGTGATATCTTCTGTCGATCTGTTCCAAAAAATCGAAACCTCCTTTTAACCCTTTTGGGGTACCCAGATTAAACGGAAAAACAGGCAGCGATTGGGGGCACCCCCGGAAACAAAAAAAAAGGGGAGTTCGCGCATCCCTTTTCGGTCATGTGATCGTGGAGCGAGATCTTGGCACAGTCGGCGCTCTAGCATCTTCACAGTTGGAAAGGGTGGTTGAACTGCGGCCTTTTTTTCCTCTCGTTCCACCTCTAGTGGTTTCACAGGGTTTTAACTTTTGGGAAAAAAAATATTAAAATTTTTTTTTTCAAGAAGAAAATTATCGTGATTGACGCTTGTGATTTGACTGACATCGCATACTCTTACAGATAACTCCGTGGGGGTTAGAAAAAAAACTCGTTTTCTGGGTGATTTCGATGGGGTATTTTATTGTATTTAATATCTTTTTTAATTGAAAAAAAAAAAAAAAAAGAAAAGAGACAAAAGTGATGCGAGATGTTATCTGATAGGTGCGGTTCAAAACTTTATTAAAACGTGTCTGAGGAACGAAACAGTTGTACAGTGGAAAATTCTTTATAAAAGAAAAAGAATAATGGAAGTTTTTCTTTTATTATTAAATAAACCCAACTTATTTTTTTTTGCTCAAACCCTCATAGAAGGTAAGGGATTTTATTTTTTAAAAAAAACATATATATTTATGTTTTTTGTTTTATTTTTAGATGTAAAGAATTACTGATATTTTGTGCCATCTGTGCAAGCTCCACGCTTTATAAATGGTTTCGTTTTTTTCCGCCTGAATAATATACTTTTCGCTTGGACGGGAACACTGTCTTTTTTCAGAATAATATATAGCTATTTCAGTAACTTGCATGGAACTCTATCGGGTGACTGAAACTTTCTAGCAGTGCAATAAACCATTTTCACAATACATTTAAAAGACTTTATATGTTATATTTAAACTATATTGTGTACGGTTAGACATTACACGGAAATTCTATTTAGATGCGTGCTTATACATTAAAATAATATTTTTTTCGCCTTTTTTTTTGGAAATTATACATAAAAAATGGCTTACAAATATATCGTCAGAATTATTCTTTCTGTATGAACAAATTTAAAACTTTAAAATTTTTTTTTTCAAAAATTCATTTTTTGTAACTCTTTTTCTAAATTCATCCCATAAACAATTTGGGTTTGCTTCAAATACATTTCACAATCTCTTACTGGATTAAACTTATTTCTAAATCTTTAGTCATTTAGTTCCCTATTAAAAGAGTTTAATGATTTACGTGATCTTAGAGATTGTTTAAAAATGTAATGGTTCGAGAAGCAGAAAATCCGATGGAAATAATTTCTTTTTAAAGAAATCAGAAAAAAAGACAGTGATAGTAAATTGTTTTTAAAAATAATTTTGCTTATTTGTGGGAACATTTCAAGCACTTTTGTTACAGTTTGCGTTCTTTCATAAGATCTAAAATGTTTATAACTCGAAATTTTTATTTTTAGTGATTAGAAATTGATATATTATATATTACAATTGAGTCTAGTTTTACATGTACAGTTATTCAGAATAAATTTGCAGAAAGTTTCTTAAAAAGTCGGGATGGATTAAAGAAAATATTTATGCTGTTCAAAGTATATTTAATTTAGAATATATATTGTGATCATAAAAATGTGTATACTATTTTACTGTAACGAAAAGTAATGCATAGAAAAAATTTTTATATAAAATAATTTTTTAAATAAAAAATAAGATATACTGAAACATAAATAGATTGGAAACCTTGTTTTAACATTTATAAATTTTAAAATACCAATAGTTTTTTTGGTTTTAAAATTCAAAAATGTATCTTTTTTTTTCGAAACCCTAATTTAATTTTCATATATTTAAAAAAAATTTTTTTAAATTGGACTTCCTTTTTAAAAAATTTTCTGTAAAAATTTAGGAAACCCAAATTTACTTGAAATGTTTACTTAAATGTAGAACGGGTATTTCTATTCCAAAAATGAATTAAAATCTATATTAAAACAAAAATTAAAAGGGAACAAAAAGAAAAATTTTTGGTGGTTTTTTATGGAATAAACCCCCTTTTTCGTATGGGAATTTAAGCAAGAAACAAATATAACGATGAGTTTTTGGAAAATATTAACTAAATGCCTTAACAAAAAATATATTGTACTTTTAAAATGTATTTAATCATTATATAAAAAGTATGAGCACAATAGATTAGTCAGATAGTATACATTTTAAAATTTAACGATACATTAAGTAATATATATAAAATTTTATACACATAATTCGACAAAATACGATCATTTTGTATAACTTTTATCTTCGACACTTTATTAAATAATAGCGAACTCCCATGAAAATTTTTTTTAGTTTTTGAAATTCTGTACGTGATATAATACGCACTTGCATACATTCAGTTGTATCTTTCGTTGTATTCGACTTTCTACAATAAATATATGTTAGAAGTTTTTAAATAATTTCTTCTAAGGGTAGTTTATCCTGATTTCATTAATGAAATATGATTAATTAAATTCCTTGGAATGTGATTAATATACATTTAAACCTTGGGAAAAAAAAGTCGTTTTTTTTATTAACTAAAACCTATTCTTGGAAATTGAATTTTCAAGATGTTTTAAAAAGTTTTATTAATTTCAAATAATCAGCAAAAAGCTGTAGAACAAAATTTTTTAAAATCATGTTAGAGAAGAGGTAATTAATTTTGATTCACAGTCACCTAAGGGGAAAGTGAAAATTTTTCTGCATTTCCTTTTCCAGAATGCAATCTTCAAACGCAGATAAAAATTTTTTAGTAATATTGTTTTTTGGGGAAAAAAAAATTAAAGAAAAACCGGGTCAATTGGGGTTTAAAAAGTAGTTCATTTATAACAACTGATGATTATGGGGTTTGAACTGTCTCTGATTTAGATTTAAATGAAGGCTACAATCACGTAATTCTGTGTTGCGCTGAGAGGTGACTGGTGTAAAACTTATGTCGCTATCTCATTCTCCAAAATTCAGTATCATTTGGAATCACAGTAACTTGTCATTAAAGTAACATACTCATAAACAAAGAATAAAAAGTATGATTTTATCCTCATGGAAATTGTATTAAAACGGGGCTATTATACAAGTGAGATTGATCCAAAGTAAATTCTTTACACTAGCTTGGAGGGGATGGGGGAAAAGTTACTAACTCAATTCTCGACTTCGTCAGTAGATCATGTCAACTTTAATCCAAGAATTAAAGTACAAGAATAAAATTTTGTCTTTGATGGTGCATTTTAATGGAACAATTCGTTACTTGTGACTGACAGAATGAAACATTGTAAATTTTAGAATAGAAAATTGGGTAAATGTAAGCGCTCCTTTTTATTCCTATACGTTTCTCTGAATAATTCAATCTGTTCTGTAAAAGCTTGTATCTTTTAATTATATTCTTCAATTTGACCAGTTTGTCAGTGTAAATAAATTGACAAAACCATACTCGATTTTGTAAAAGTATGAACAATTAATTTGACTTATAATATCCGCATTTATTGTCTTCGTTAAATTGTCACATCATTTGTATGAATAGTGAAGATCACTTCGGGACTAAATGCATTAAAATTATATAAAAATTTTTATTCATGTACTAGAGAAAAAAAAATCTAAATTGAGCAAAATTTGAATCTAGATTACTTATTTCACTATGGAAAATTTCTGACGCAATACCATGTACTTTAACTGCTTTTTAATAAATCTAAACAGAATTTGACGCATTTATATAGTATGATTTAAAGCCGCTAATATTATACAGAAGGATTGAAGATTAATACAACCTCTTCATTTCACCATGACTCAAAATTTTGAAATATTTTGATAATAATCATAGCTGGATTCTTATACATTTCCATATTTGTATGATGAATTCTATAAGATAAAAAAAATCACATTCTCTGATATATGAACATCTATGGAATTATTATACTAATGAATTTAAACTTAAACGATAGCATAAGACATTAGATACTTTTTTAGATATTCAAGGGTTCAGGCTACGTGTTTACTCATAAATGTACCAAATAAATATGAAAAAAAAAAAAAAAAAAACATAAATTTTGCTTCTTATAGCGTAGATGAAATTTACATCTTTAACATAATGATAAAATCTCGGTTATTTTTTAAAGGGTCATCCGATGCACCCTTTTTATTGTAAGTATATTCTAGCTCAAATATCCATTGAGAGGTTTCCCTTATGTAATCAATACATATGGTATCTTCCTCATTTTATCTACTTGTCAGTCTATCGAAACCTCCCCCCAACACGCATGTATTAGTATTAATTGCAAATAATTTTCAGTGTTTCTTTATATATATGCATGAAGAGATTCCAGTTAATAAAGCTAAATTTCTAAAATTTATATTTATCTGATTTTCATCTGCAATTCTTGTGTTAGAGTTTTAATTGTGCTACTGACATCTATTCGTTTCTGTGCATAACTATTTGTGTTACAATATGTTCCATTATTCCATAAAAAAATTGTCTCCTAAGGTTTAAGTAACCCCTCGCATCTTTCAAAAATGTGCTAAACTTTAGAAAAGGTAAAGATAAATTTTTAGATAAGCCTGCATAATTTTTAACATTTTCCAAAAAGTATTAAATAGTTCAAAATCAGAACACGCCAAATATTGGTTTTCTTGATACATCTGCGTGCTATGATAGTAGCATCTAAACCACTTAACTGATTTGCCCGTACACTGTACGAGCTACTGAAAGGTGGTCGCAAGCCATTGCCCTTTAACTCTACGTTCATTGATATTTTCTTATTTTTGTCTTGGATTTGCACGTATTTTTAACCCTCTAAGCGGTCTGCACTTAAAAGTCTTGCCACTCTGGAGATGCTTCAAAAATGCACCACACTTTTTTTTTTTTTTTTTGGTTTCAAGGGGGGTTAAAAAAAGCGGTTGGGCCGTATTTTTAAGAATGCGGCTGGGCCGCTTTTGGGAATCTTGCTTGAAGGCAGAAAAAGCATCTCTGGAATGGCGGAATTTTACGTGCAGACCCCGCTTGGAGGGTTAATTCTTATAGAGAGATCATTAGAGCTGGTGTGTGTTTTTAAGAGCTGAAGTTTGTCCATGGTACGGAAATACTTTTTCCTGGGATTTTCTTTGTGGTGAAATCGTGAATTTTTCATTGAGGGCAGGAGTTCAGATTCTTGAAAATATTCGATAAGGAACAGGGATTGGCATGACAATGTGCAATTTGTTGCTTCAGAAAAAATAAAATGACAAGGAAAGATAATCCAAACAAACCTATATTATTTGCGTCCCCATTTCAGTTTAAGACTTAGTTACACCATGCTTCCAAATGTTTGTGCGTATACACTTACACACACACACACACACATATATATATATATATATATATATGGACACACTTACAAAGTTCTCAATCATTTGAAAAAATAGGCACTGACATTAAATATTTCTGTATAAATGAAAGAAATCATTTTAAGATATATGAATAATTCTTCATAGCATGTAGAGTGTATTTATAAAAGGCTCATATTTAAGGGTTTCGGTATTCCACAATTATAAAATATAAAATTCAAAGTAGAATAAAACTAAAATAAAATTCTTCTAATTTCGTATTTTGTTAAGTATTATGCTTATATATTTGCAATAAAAAATTATCCTTTTTTGCACCATTTTGGCCAAAAAAATTAACCAGTGAATGAGTTAAACACCAATGATACTTTAAAGTCAAATGTATTAAATTAGATATTTCAGCACGCAATGTTTGATAGAAAATGTATCTACTTTCAATAACTTACAATGATGTTTTGAAAGAGGTTCTGGAACAATCTGAACCGAAATAAGTTTTTAGGGTGCATAAAATCTATCTCTAATAGAATAGGTTTCGAGGATAAGAAAAATAAATACTTTTATCATCTGCGTAGGCATTTATGCATGAATCTCGGCTCTCTGAACTTCGATGGATACCATTCGCAGTAGAGGGGCTAGTTGAGTCATAAACCATTTTTCGACAGCTTTTTGACAGCATATGTAAATCTCCGTCGCTTAAAGATTTTTTTCCGTGGCACGAACATTACATAGTGACAGGTCTAAGATAAAAGAAGTGTGACTGAGGGAGAAAAAAAGGTAAAGCCGCTTTGCTAAATGACGTGAATTTTTGTGGATTGCTCAACTTGAATAGGAATCTTGGAAAATTGTAACATATTATAAGTATTTGTATTTTAATTGTTTTACTAAATAAACAGAATCCAAGTATTAATATCACATGTGCATTATTAAATTAAGCCTAATTACCTCCTAAAAAATATTACAATTTTTATAAGAGTATTTTAGTTTGCTCATAGATCAAATAATTAAGGTATCTAGCTGGTGGATGCATATACTTCAACTGAATCATGCTTTCAAGTGCCGATTCCACTAAATATATGATGTGTAGAGGAACTGGCGCAAATAAAATGGCATAGGCTCAGTCTTCACGTTGGTCTGATATGGAATTTTGAAGAATGATAATATGCTACGCTTTTGCCACTTGACCGAGTAATAGTATTATTATGTATTGCAGTAGCCACCCTTTGTATCAAAATAACAATTTGGCGAGTGCAAAAATACATTAAGGGACGTGTAAGCACGTAAGGCATAAGATTAAAGCCTAGCTTGTTAAATAAAAATTATTTCTTAGAAGAATATTTAAATTCACGTTCGAGTTATTCATTCAGAATTATTTTAACGTAATTTATTTAGAAGGAATTTTCTTCACTGATGCATATAAGAGTTATTTGTACATTTGCTTTTAATAACTATATTGCGTTTTTAATCAGAAACTATCTAGCATAACATGCGAAAATTTTTACAGGAGCAAAATAAAAGCGAAAAAAACGAAAAAGATCGTCGAATGATGTTAAAGTAGGAAGAAAACAGATTATTTTACTTGAAAAATTTACTATAGAATGAGTTGAGACTAAATGATTTGGTCCCAACAAATAAAACAGAGTTCCACTCAATATTCTTGTCATTTACTTCGATAAATAAAGTTTGATAACTTCCTTATGCAATCCTTCGATTTCTAAGCTTAAATCACAAATAGTTAGTTAATTTTTGTTTAAAAAAAGAGTTTAATATTCATACAGAATATTATATGGCATGGGTTTTGACCAAGTATCACTTGCGTTCAAAATAAACTTGTATTCTACATTTCCGGTTTAGTCCTAGAATTTAGCAAATAAGCAATTATTTCAAAACGATCTGAAAAGAACTCCAAAGGGAAAAAGTTAGGGAAATAAATAATATTATTTTAAAAATGGCAAATTGAAAAACATACTGTGGTTTCTTTCCATAAAGCCAACAGAAAATATCTAGAAATGATATGCATTTTAGCATACACAGTAGGGGGAAAAACCAGACATGTCTATAAGTAATAGCATTTTAAACATAGTTTTAAAGGTTGATATTTTTAATGATTAATTGAACTTATTGATCAATATTAACTTTTAAAAGAAATAAATTTCAAAAAGGGAAATTCACCCATTTACATTATAAAGATCATAAAAGTTTAAGGTATCCGACTACGTTCGGAAGCGTGATTTTAAAAAAGCGCACAAATGGATACTTTTCATGATATTTAGTGTCACTTAGATTAGAATACATGTATAAAACTATTTTCCGGACATTTTAACAAAAACAAATGATTTAAATACAATACTTTGGCAAAAAATTAACTTAGAATAATCTTTTTACAAAATGTTCTCCTTTTGTGAAAAATGCTTCAAATATAATAATGTTTTGCCTGTATATAGCTCAGACTTCTCTACAGAGGCTCAACTAGAATTTTTGAAACATTCACATTATTTTCAGAGTTACAACTATTTGAAATAATTATCGGCGTTTTTTTCTTAAAATTGCTCCCCTCTGTTGTCGTAAAATATAGATAAACCCACTTCTAAGTCACATATTTCAAAAATTCTAGTTGAGACTCTGTAGAGAAGTCTGAGCTATATACAGGCAAAACATTATTATAACAGAAGCATTTTTCACAAAAGGAGAACGTTTTGAAAAAAGATTATTCTAAGTTAATTTTTTGCCAAAATATTGTATTTAAATATTTTTTTTTGTCAAAATGTGCTTAAAACAATTTTTTACATGTATTCTAATCTAAGTGACACTAAATATCGTGAAAATTATCTATTTATGCACTTTTGAAAAATCACGGTTCCGAACGTAGTCGGATACCTTAAAATAATTTAAGTACAACCATTTATCATGTATATTATTATATGTATGAGTATGTATCAGTAATAATTGTAACTGTTTTTCCTATGCAATGAAATACTTATTGTAAATTTTATGTTTTTTTTTCAGTGACTTAGAAAAATCTTTTTGCTTACAACTGGCTCCTTTTAATTATGAAAAGTTATATTTAAATGTAAACAATTTATAATATATTTTTGCAAATAAAATTGTTAGTTACAAAGCATTAAGGTACACCTAAAAATCTTAAGCTACTGCCAGTAATTTCAAAATAATCATTGTTAACTATCAGAAATACTATCAAGTAGTGAATTTAGCTTAAATAATTATGAATGTACTTGCTGCATGGCCCGGCATTGCACGGGCCTTCTCTTTCCCACATGACGCCATCAATAATATGTGTGTGTTTGTATGCGCCCAATGTGAGTGATTTCTAAAATTATTTCATCAAATTTCCCTTTTTCGAAATTTGTTCTACATATTTTCAATTTAAGACAGGTTTCTTTTCCCTCTTTCTACCCCGGCATAACACGGGTTTTTTTTTTAGTATAAAATAATTGTTCCCTTTTCCCCTCCCCCTCACACATAAGATATAGCTTCAAATTTCGATGTATGACTTATAAAAAAACAATATTGCGTTAGTTAAAAAATTATTAATGTGAAGCAATAAAAAGAAAATGATTCTGATGCTAAGAGTAAAACAAAAATATTTCATCATTTTTTTAATAATAGTTAGTTTCTAAGAAACTAAAATAATAAAATAAATTTCAGATTTTCATGAATCAATCAATTGTTACATACAGTTAGCTTAAAAATTTCTCTGGAACGTATTTTTATCCAAAATAATAGACGATGTACTTTTTAATTAACAAATAATTAATTTAGTAATGAAATCATAGAAATAATCATTTTAAACACACAAACAAACACACACACACACACACATATATATATATATATATATTAAAATCCTTTTTCTGTAAGTAATAAATAAAAGAAATATTTACAGATAGCTGTTGAAACGATTGTTTTTTAATGCTTGAATAAACGTATAAAGTTATATGTAAGTTATAAAAATACAGTATGGGGGAAAGCCTAGATATATATTTACATGTACAGAAAAAAAACATTTAAAAAGAAAAAAAAATCTGATAAAAACGTTTTTTGATATATTTTTAATTTCATAGTTTTTCATTCCACTGTCATTGTTACAAATTTTTTATAATGAACTCTTAAAAAATAGTGTAAATAATTTATATATCTGGAAGTGTATAACATTAATATTACTTTTTGTTATATTTATTTTATGTTAAAATCTTGCCACCACTTCTCCCTTTGAAATCTAGTTTTATTATGAAATATAAAAAAAAATAGTGATTACACAGATCAATGGAGTAAATTAAAAGCCAGTGTGCACTGAGGCATGGCGTAGATAAAACAAAAGGGAAAGCTTTGCTTCACACAAAAAAGATAGATGTATGCTGTCACGGGCTTTTTCGCAGATGGCAGAATTTTTTCCTACTTTCTTGACAATTATCGTTATATTTTAAAAAATTTACACAATATCTTTATAAATTATAACCTATGTGTTATTATGATCTATAAGCTATATTGTTGTACAGTTTCATTAAAATCCATTCAGTTTTTTTCCGTGAAAGGCTACCAAACATACTTTCACATTTATAATATATATCTTGATAAAATAAAAATTTTTACTGTGAACTACTTCAAAAACTGAAACTGAAGAAAGTACTGTACAAGAATATTTTTATATTTCTTTTATAAAATTCAGTGTTATTCATTAAAATTCTGCTTTTTTTCACACTAAAAAATCCATTTCAAAACTCTGAGTTGTTTTAAATCATTAATATTTCAAAGAGTTAAAATAACATAGAATTGAAAAGGACATTCGGGAGTTTTCCACTTTACTTTAACATTAATGTCTGAAACAATATATAGTAAAAAAAAAGCTTTTACATCTTCAGGATAAAAAGTAAAAAGGGTAAACAAAGCAATTCTTTTTTTTTTTTTTTTTTTTGCTTTATTTACGGAATCAATCAGTTTAAAGAACTGCGTTACAGTTAAAATTTTATATATTTGTGTTTTATGTATTCACGAAAAAAATCGTATTTACTTTTCAATGGAAAATTTGCTGTGAAAACTAAAGTATTTTAGGTTTTTTTTTATTTATTTATTTAAATATTTGATGTTTATACTTGTCATATGTGAAGGATTTTCTTTATATATTTCCGCATGCAAATAAATCAAAGTTTATTTATTTATGGATTAATTATGAAGGATTGGAAATGTACGTATTTCCCAAATTATGTGAAATAAGACAGTATATATTTTTTTCTTAATTTGTTGATGTTGCTGTTTCCTCCGAATTATTTGTGAATATGAAAAACTCCAGAATTTATCTTGAGTTTTTAAAACACCCACTGTATTTATAAATGATAAAATATAAATATAATTATGAAAATATATTCCAAACCATAGAAATCAGATACGCAATACATTGTAATTTCCCAAGATAAACATTGTTGGTTTTTTCCCTAACATCTGATAATTAAATACATAGCTAAAACTGATTTAATTGTTTCTTCGTCATTCCAGATGGAGTAAAACCTCTCTTCAATAGAGCACTTTACATATAACTAGATATAAATTTGTTTAAAATTATATCAAAGGCTGGAAACCTCATTAGCTAAACTTTGGAAATAACCATAAGTAATTCATCTAATATGTCTGCTCTTAAATTAAATTGAATTCACTTATTATCTATCAGCAAGATTGTTGAAATTCTAATTACACTCTCTTGCGGAATATTTACTATAACATTTAGTATCTTACTTAAAATCCAGAACCTAATGAAAATGCATCAAAATACGGACTAAGTTCACTTTTTAAAATCACTTTTATGTTTTTTAAAAATACTGCATAATTCTTATAGCCCAGATTTTAATATATTTTCCCAAAAAGCTGATTATCCCATTAATTTTCCCAATTTCTTTAGGCAGCTATTAAAATTAAACCATCGTATGTATGGGATCTTAATTGTATTGAATGATAAGGGACTGGCTTTGACAAAGTAGATTGATGAAGATAGATGAAGGTTATGAAGGTTGGCAAAGTATTTGCATATGACATGTGAGATTACATAAAACAATTAAGTTTACTTCAGTTAAATGAGAAGCTTATTCAGCCCTCCTATCAGAAAGGATGAGATCATTAATAAAGCAATAAAAGAAAATAACTTGAATGAATCTACATTTGATTTCAAATAAATTATAAAAGAATTGAGATATTTCTTCTTTTTTTAAGTTTTTGTTCCTGACTCTGTCTTTTTATTAAATATCTGGATTCTTTTATGTTGGTTTTTAAATGCATTATATTATTAACTTTTTGTCGATATTTAAAAGCCTTTATTGATAATTTTTTTAAAAGAAAATATTTTATAAAATTTATTGAAAACTATTTATATAAACTAATAGGAATTATTTATCTCGACTTATTTGTTTATTCAGTTGTCTTCAATGGTGCGTTGAACTTATTTTTGGAAGGAGTAATTGCTCAATATTTTAATAACTTTAATAATTAAGTTCAAATTTCATAGAGCGAAAATAATCATCATTATACATATATTACAATTGGTACGCCAAGAGGACTTTCCTGATTATCGATAGACATAATATGCATGCTTTAAATCTTAATGCAAACAGTGTTACAGGAATTAATAGCTTAATCCACTAAATGCAATCGCATAACCAAAAAAAAAATAATAATAATTATACGTTAGTCCACCTCTGACCCTGTGACAATCTGTTATGCGTCAGATAATTACATAGTATTATGTACAGATGTCCTCTTGTGGGTTTATTTGTCATATACGTTCCAAAAAGTATGTGTGTGTGTGTGTTGAGTAACATTAGTGCAACACTAAGAGAGTCGGAAAGCCTAACGATCAGATACCGAAAGTTCTATTTCAAGAACGACATTTGGTTACCTCAACAACCTAGAAAAATTTGGAGACTCAAGAAAAACAACAATAGAAAGAAGTATCGTGTTTGTCCGGGGATAATCATGCTAAAATAAAGTTTCTAGGGTTCCTTGAAAGGAAGGGTAACTCTACGAAACGTAGAATATCGTCAACATACTGTCTTAATTTTGGGGGCACAACATAGTGCCAGATTACTTATTAGGTGAAGTAGGTACATGCCTCATACTTTTTAGTTGCCCTTCAAGAGCGTATTCTGTTTTCTGTTAGTTCTCCAAAAACACGCTACGGGTCCCCGAGAATTCGACTGCCTAGAGGCATCCATATCGTTTAATCCGACACTGGTACAACAGTACACTTTTATCTATCACCAGGATGATAACCGCAAGGTATGAACTTTCAAATAGTCAATGGGTTATCCTCAAATAGTCCTGGAGTATCCTTAAACTTGTGTTTATTGTTCAATTGAAGCGAAAACAATTTGTCTCCAATCAGTGAGATTCCAGATTGAAAGATCGTTTCCGGTAGCAATGCAACCGCGCTTACTAGTGAGGAACTTAATGACTTTCTTAACTTCAACCCCTGCTCATTGAATCATCTATCGATAACCAATGCAGTCACTGCGGTTCCGCTTACATGTCGGATCATTAATAAAAAAAATCATGCATGAATCTGAAAGTTGATTAGTCTCAGTCACTGTTCTCTATCACCCTTTAGCTTCTTCATGATTTGTACCATTCGTTATCCGCCATTCGTGCCACCTTCATCAAGTGGCGGCATCGCTTTCCAATGAATGTCAACCTTCGAGTTCGAACAAATCTCCTTTCACTTCGATTCCGCGTCCTCTCTTCAATGGTATCATCTGGTCGCACTGTTAGTAAATCCATATGGCATTGGTTTTGTCTACATGTGCCAACAAAACCACCCTCACATAGAGTTTATACCTTAGCTTCGAAATATCTTCACCATCAAGATGTTCTGTTGTAATATGTAGGACATTCAACGTCAATCATTCATCAATAAATGCTAATCACTTCCAAATGCTGTCGTGATGTACGTGTATGAAGAATTTCACCCTATTCGAGTAACTCAACGCTTCTCAAGCTGTGGAGCGCATCCCCTAAGAGGTGGCTTGATATCCTTATGTGGTGAGCGCAAACATATTCAAAAATTGAAAATAATTTTTTTTTAAATTAAGTATCAATTTACAGAAAGAAAGCAAAACAATAAACATTCTGATTTAAAAAAAACAACTTAAATATACACATTTACACTGATATGATATAATAGTAAAATTATCAGTAAAGCACAATGTTTTTGACAATTAATTTATCAATACTAACTAAAAAACAAGTTTAAAAATTACTAAATCTAGGCTAGTCAAAATCAAAATTTAATATTTAGCTTGAAAATTGCATGTTTTATAATTAAAGTCGTATTGTAGCTTTTGGCTCGAAGCGAATTTTTATTGTATTCAATACATTGCTATTTTATAGGGGGTGATAAAAATTATATGATTAAAAATTGTGCTACCAGATTTGAAAGTTTGATGAGAAGCACTGGGGTAACTCATTTTATATATGTCCATTATTATTTTTCACACACTCGAATGTACATATATATGTAATAGATTGAAGTAGTGTTGGCCGGAATGGAAGATTATCGATTTTGATTTAGTAATGACGTCTTCAGAATAGCTTTACCTCCTTTATTATGAGCACACATCAGCAGATTAAAGCACAATTACGTTCTATTTTCACACTGAGTAGACAGCGGCATTTTGGAGGACACAACACAAAGACAAAAAGCAGCAAGTATTTTCAGTCTTACGTGATGGCGGCAAACAAAGAAAGAGAGCGCGATTACGTTGAATAGACGTTTTCCTTTTGGCATCTGATTGGCTAAAATGCGCGGGCTACGGCAATCGGCTTAGCCGATTACGATTAAGATTACAACGTTTATTTTTAAACTAAAGATTTAAAGATTATTTATAGATCATTAAAGAGTTAATTAAAAGTATGTTAGAGGGAATTATTACATATATATATATATTGTCATCTATCTCGATATCTATCTATGCTGGTTAGTGTAAAAGGTAGTTCAAAAGATACGTTCAAAGATACCCAAGACTCTTGATTCTCTTGGAAAAAGTTCTGTAAGTAGGAAGATTTCGTTTAATATTTTTTTTTCGTAATTGTTTTAGGATTTTTCTGCTTTAAGAAATTGGGGAGAATTTGTTTCAGAATATTAATCAGTGGTTTTATCATACTCTCTGTGAGTTTTTGTATACTTTGAATTTTGGTTTATTTTTATATACTTTGTATTTTTATATGCTTTGAATTTTTGTTTATTTTATTTGGTTTTTCCTACCGAGTTGCAAAGGGGGAAGGTTGGCGCCTTCAAACTAGTTTAACCCCACTTATTCGGTCCTAAGTCCGAAATTGCATTCTGACTCGCTAGGTTCTTTTTTATAGTTCCTTTTTTATATTTTTTCGATCTTCATGTTTTGCTTTTATATTTTTATTACGTTATTTCTTGTTATGTTAATTATCCATAATTTCTGGTTTTTGAAATATTATACAAATTTCTTTTATATATATAAATATATATATATACAGGGACGTCTTAATGACATGGGGACCACAATGAAGACAGTTTCTTTCTCGACTTAGGCTTAAAAAGAAAATGATGCTTTTTTCGGTTGTATTTTATGAAAAACTGAAAATTTTGGACGATATGGTAATTGGCTACATGTGATAATCGTAGTCTATGTATAGGCCTTCACGACCACCATACACCATCATTATTCATTCAGTCAAAAAGTAGTTGTCGGTCAAGCTGGTTTGTGTGATTGTAAGTTATGCACATTTATTTGTTTCTGGTTACTGTTTGTACGAATATTTAACAACGTATGCTATGTACTGTCTACTTTCAATGCTCGTATGCTTGGCCAGCATTTGGGTAGGGACCCAGCGCCTACTTTTGCGGGGTTCAAAAGGTCTTAAGACGTCTCTGTATATATATATATATATATATATATATATATATATTAAATTCGTTTTAGGCAAATCTACATCAAAATGGTTTAATCTAAGTTACAAACAATTTCTTAATGTGAAAATTTGATTACTACATGTTAGAAAAATTTAAATAAATGTTATAAAAATAATTTAGATAGAATACAACTTAAATTTCTGAAACAAAGTTTATTCTTTCACATAACATCTCAAAATCTAGTTTGCTTAAAACTCCTATGTACAAAGACAAAATTTTGTCTTGAAAATTTATTTTTGGAACATTCATCGAAATAAATATATATGATGCAATAACAAATATTTACAATTTGTACTGACAACTTTAATAACTTCGACATTTTTTACTGGAATAATCTTAAAGGAAAATATTTGTCTGCTCTGTAAAATTTAATAGAAAACTTCTTCCAAGTAAAAGATTTGGAAAAGTATTGTATTACAGTTAGTTATTATTTTTTTACTTTAGCTTTATACTTAATGGTTACAATGTTTCTTGTGAAGTGTTTTGATGTCACTAGCATGAGAGTTTGTTTGCTGTTTGTTGTATGTACTAGATGTTTGTTTAAGTATATCACCTTGTGCAAATAAATATTCTGTCACGTTGATTCCGAGTAATCAATATTTAAATAAATCCATCGCTTTTTATTTAATACCTTCTAAAGTATTTAAGGAAGCCTATTTTACCAATTTTTTTTATTTTATACATTAATAATTTTTTTATGTTTCTGTTAGTAATATGTAAGTGTGTTTAAGTACGATAGGTCAGAATAACATATATCAGTAAAATATTTTTCATTGGTTAGATCTAAGATTAGTTAAAGCATCTTTTTTGGACGAACATTGAAAATTATTTTATGTTTCAACTGCTTCAAATTATCAGTATTTTCAACACACATATGACTTAGCAACAATGTGCGTGTATATGCTTCCACAGTAGAAATGCCATAGTTATTAATCTAATTTAAAATGGTTTAAACACGTTTTATATAAATACAAAGTCACAAATACCACAACATTTTCCAAGCTATCTCATATTCGAATTAAATTCTAGACTTGAATGCGGAAAATAATTTAACCACGATAGGAATTTAGTTAAACTATAACTAAATGCACATATATTCGAGTGAAATTCTATAAACGGCTATGATAGTATTTGAGTAGAATTTATGCGCAAGGAAATTTGAAATATGTAACAATATATTAATGATCGAAACATTATTAGATAAAAAGAAATTTAACTTTTTTATTCAAATTTGGAAATATGTAAAATTTTGGGGATTTACTTAGAAATGTAATATTGTTTTTGAAAGACCGTTAAAAGGATGTTTTTTGGTTATCATAGTACTACTTTCTATTAAACTAAAATAAAAATTTCTGCTTTTTAGGCTATAAGTTTATTTATCCTTATATTACAAAAATCTAAAATAATAAAAAGAAAATTTGTTTGTTAAACATAGATATTATTTATTGTTATTACCCAAAAGATTTATGTTACTACTTTTAACTCAAAGTTTGAATCTAGAAATCATTTAATGTTGATTTCGGTATAGTTTAATGGTTTACTTTTATATTTTTATAGAAAATTCGTAACATTCGTATGCAATAACACATTTAATAAGAAGAACTAAATTCGAAGTGAAGTCTGATTTTGAATGTCAATAGTCACTTCTGTTGTCGCAACGAAAGTAAAATAAAGTAGAAAGAAATCGATTATAGAAGATCGAAATATCTTTTGGAGTAGATACCAAATACTGCTCAAAAAGTCTTAGAATTAAGCCTCCTTTTTCCCGGAAAAACTAAATTTTATCGTAGAATACGGTTATTATGGGAAAACAATTTACTTAAATCTCTTACAATTTGCGATGAAAATTTGATGTAGAGTTAGGCTTGAATATAAAAAATATTGTTTCTTTTGGAAGAAGTTACCTCTTAAAAACCGGTTAATAGTGGCAAGGTTTAAACTGAGGAATACTAAGCAATTGTCAAAATGTAAATTAATATTTTAATTGTATGTGTATACTAAGCTAGTAGTAAGAAATTAGAAATAAAGTTACAACAGTATATATATATATACAGTCGAATCTCTGTATAACAAACCTCTATATTGCGATTTTTTCCATATAGCGAACTTTTTTCTGGAATCTTTAACATTTCCCGATTTTCTTCGTAAAATAACCTCTCTATAGCGAAGTGCATTTTTATATAATGAACTTTTTCCTTTGTGATTCAATTTTTTTTTTCCCTATTTTTGAAGTATTCCTGATCATTTTAAGTTATTCTCACTGTAAAACATTTTATGGTGGTCATAAATCTTGAACTAGTTTTATTAGATCCTAACTCGCTGATAGCAATATAGCTATGGACGTTTCATCCAAGAAGTGGATCCCCATTGTTCAGTTCACTAGAAACATCATCGGTATCCCTTTTCACACTCAGTGGAGTTGTCTCGTGTTCTGTTTAACCCTACTTGTATGCTTTAAAGTAGAAAATGTCCTCAAAATTAATTAATTTTAATTTAAAATTAATTTTTTTTACTATTTAAAATACGACACATTCGACATTGTTTTTTCTTGTTTTTCTTCTTCTTCCTTTGTTTATTTTTTTTGATGGGTAAGATATATAAAATGAACACATATTAATTTTTAAAAAAGTTTGAATAATTACTTTTTTTTAAATATAAAGTGTTTATAAGTTTAAAATTTGTTTTATGTGGCTTATAAAGCGTACTAAATGATGAACCTCTATATAACGAATTTTCTACATAACAAACTTTTTTTCGGGATTTAGCGACTTCGTTATATAGAGGTCCGACTGTATATATATTATTATTATATTTCTAAAATTAATTGTACAACCGATGTTAGTTTTATTTTGTGTATGGGTATTAAAAATACTTCCCTTAAAATATTAGACATTTTTTCTGTAACCACACACCTTCCTCTATTTACATCAATTGCATTTTTTTTTTCAAAAGATGCATTAAAACTCCATTTTACTTTTTAATGTAGAATGAATTCATAAGAAAAACATGCAATTTATATGATTTCTATTTCCGTAAGTAGGTTTTTATCATGCACTGATTTTAATTAGATAATTTAATTAAAAATATTTTTAGGGTTTTATTTATAATAAAGTGTCTAATGAGATCTTCCAGTCTCATATTGGAAAAACGTATCAGCTATCGAATATACGTTTCTTTCAGTTTTATGAATCTAGCAATTTTGCTTTAGAATAAATTAACGTGAGCAATTAAGATATTATAAATATTATGTAGGGTAAGGTTTTCGTGCAAAAATACTGTGATTTATATAAAATTTTAAAAAAAATATGAAAATATTTTATTTAAAAAATTTACTTTGTTATTGCTCAGCATTACTTATTTTAAGCTTGTGGAAGTAAAATATTACTTCGAATTAGCATAATTTTAATATTTTGAGTTTATTTTAAATTAAATTAGACTATTTGACGAATTTGAAAACATTTTCATAAAAAAACGAATTAATAAGAAAGAAAAATGGAATGTAATATATAAATTTGTAATAATGCTAATATAATTTCTGTAATACTTAAACCAGTTTATAACAACAACAACAACAAAAAAATGCCTAAAAATTAGTGCTTGGAAATAGATTTTTTTTATTTCTGATAAGAAAAATAGTGAATATAAGGGTATGAAATATATATTTTTCTTTACAAATAGAACTGAAATCTACATTCTCAATTGTGAAATACTCACACCCATTTATATATGTGTGTACCGTAGTCGAGGCCTATTTATGTCGGTTACTTGTATGTAGATTAGTCGATAGTTATTTATGATATTCTATATTGATAGAATTGATGAGGCAGTCCTTTGTGGCAGGAAATCTTGTTTATTAACATGGTGAGACATACAAACATTCACATCGTAAATACTAAACAGGGAATGGACGACACTACACATGTAACAGAAGATACAAGCAGCAGGAACTTCTTACAGAACGAACACAAAGACATAAAAAGGGGAGAGCATAAGAAGACTTTCGATTTTCTACCGGCAGTTAAGATCGCATGACTCCTTTGCTACAAGAGCTGTGATTGGTTAAGACGAGCGGGAAAGAGATTGTCTGATGTAATACTACTATTTGATTACGATTAAGATTAACGCGTTAGTTTTGAACTTATGAATTAAAAGCTTATTTATAAAGATTATTAAACAAGACCTTAATTAAAA
>BMAV01020672.1:192466-249044 GCA_019973955.1 Trichonephila inaurata madagascariensis | reverse complement strand
AGAAATAGAAATATATTTATAAATAAATTTACTTGGATAATTGTATTCTAAGCAATTATTGCAAAAATTCACAAAATTACTTTGTTTTAAAATGTTATCAGTAATACATATATATATATATATATACACATACAGGTCTGAAGTTCAGACCCTGGGCTGGGAAAGGTTGAAGCAGCCTTTCATTCCTTGAATGGTCAATAAATTGAGTACCAAGCTTGCTTAGGAACTTAAAACTGATGACTTTTGCGTCAGACTTATCACCTGACTGGAACATCTGCTCATGCACCTCAGAGACCAAGGTCGCGTATACTGAGTTGGGCACAGTAGGTTTTGTCTATCATGGGATGTCACACGAATGAGTTAAATTTATAAAAAGATCAGGTCTGGAAAGTTAAACTTAAAAATTAAATGAATAATAAATAAAAATAGAGTAAAATCTTTACCACCGCATAAGGATTTTTGGATTAATACGACTATTTAAGGTAGAGCGCACAGGAGATTTACTCTTATCAAGTCTCTGTCACAATCTGGTCACATATACTGCTCAGATATGGGATGGAGCAATGCTTCGCGTTGCATTTCCCAGCGACTTTCGGCTTCCGTAGATAGGATAACAATTGAGAAAAGAGGCTGGTGACTCCTTGCTGTGTTGATGTGTTTTGTTCTATCCGGTAAGGCGTCAAGTGGAAGGCATGTTGGTATGGTTATAAACAATAATAAATAACGGATATTTGAAGATGACGACTTCCTTTATTTACCAGCAGGCCTGAAGCCTAACATATATATATATATATATATATATATATGTCAGGTCCCAGGCCTTCTGGTAAAATGAGGCGAGCATCATCTATAAAATAACGTCTTTATTGTTCTTCAAACACACGAAATCCAACATAGAGGCCATTTGGCGCTCAACAGGGTGATACAAAAGACAACATCTCGTGAGAATTCACCAGCTAATCTTTGTCGAGTATGCTCTCTCTTTCGTCATCGTCGCTCTACCTTTAAATAGGCTTATTTACACACAAATCCTTACGTGATAGTAAAGAGTTCGCTCTATTTTTTTTATAACTTATTTAATTTTGAAGCTAAACTTTTTAAATCTGACATACATACATATATATATACTCTAACTATTAAAACTTTTTTCACACTGTGCTTGCACTCGCACCTTGAATTATTTATAATGAGAAGTTTATTCCATGTTCTCCAGCCCAATAGTGAGTAGCGATCATTTATCGGCGAAGTGTTTTTTATAACCATTTTGTGTATTAAGACAGCGATGCTTTTCCGTATGAATGAAACCTACTTCTGTGTGATTTAGGTTTTTTTTTTTCTTTTAATAAAAAGTTTAGATGGACTAATTAATACAGATTTATATAAAAATTGATGTTTTGATGTTTAATTGGTATTTAAAATTGATGCAATTAATTATTTTACAACATTAGAAGAAATAAAACATTGTAAGATAAAACAGAAATTGTGTTTACATTTTTTTTACTATTTTCTTTTCTTAAAAAAAAAGTCAATTTTTACAAAATGTGTTTTTTTTTTTTTTCAAATTACCGAATTTATTCGAAACTAAATCGCACCCCAAATCTTCAAAATGTTTTGTGAAAAAATGTTGCCATCGATTTTAAGCTTCACTTGCATATCTCTATACGTTTTTGTGAAAAAGAAATGAATAAAAATGTGTAAAGGGTTTATCAATATCCTATACTTAAGAAATTCATAAAAATTTTTTTGAGAAATAGTAAAAAAATTATTTATTTTAACAGTATTAAACACTTTTAAATTTATACATGAACCTATTATTGCTCTAACCGTCAGTACAATATTCCGAAAATGATTCGTTATTCCCATTGGGACCTTTAACTTCGGAAGCGATTCTGGTTTCGCCCTTTTCTCCCACGAGGTCGTCTTCCATGCCATCCAATGCCTTTGTTAACCAATATATATTTTTTTTTTAAAAAAAAAGAATGTATTCACATTAAAATCTCATTGGAAACCTTTTTTCACATAACAAATATGTATTCTGAAATTTTCGAAGCACTTGCCTTCTTGATATTTACCAAAGCAGTATAAAGGGTGTTTTTCGAAATGTAAAACCAGTTTTCGTACTCTCTCTTAACGAAGTTTTTAAACGGCTTATTAACGCTTACGTCAAGTGAGTGAAGCTGGCTTGTCATACTTGCCGGTAATATCGTCAAATCACAATTGTTTCTTCTCAATTTCTTGTTTAATGAGTTTGTCAAATGACCTTTAAAATCATCCATGATAAAGTCATAGTGAACTAGTTTGGTTACCGATACATTTGATACTTAAGTGATTAAAAGAAATCGTATTCAAAAAAAAATTATATACGTGCAAACAACTATGTTTAGGAAAGACTGAATACCGAGGATAATTGCGGAATGGAATGAGTCAACGATGCAAGTGGACAGAATGGATGGTTACATTTTCTTAAAGCGGTAGGGACTTCCCAATTTTCTCTTTCCAATAATTTTTTTACTTTCAATTCTAAACCGTACCCGATTTTCAGTAGCATTAACATTGGAAAAATAGTGCATCTTAGATTCGAGTAAATATGGTGTGTAGCTATTGCTTCAGTGTTAACCCAAATACTAACCTTAATTTCAATGAGAAATTGAGAAAAATTAATTTTAATTAGCTCTGAACTGAACGCATGCTAATTTTAATAATCAAATTTGCTAAAACTTTTTTTCCCCTAAAAGTTTATTTATATAAGTTAATAGAGTTAAGAAGTATTTAAAAAAAAAAAAAAAACTTATTTTTTTCTTTTATTACAGTTAGTAATATTTTTTTTTTAAATTACTTTTTTTGACACTATTACATTCGTTTTTCATGGAATAAAACTAAAACTTAATTATTAGAAGAGCGCTTTATAACAACAATGAAAAATACATACACCAAAGACAAATTTTTAAATTATTTTTCTCTTCAAAATTCATACAACGAATTATTTCAATTAATGTAAAATTAACTTCATATCTTCTTAAACATGCAAAATGGCCTCACTTAAATGTATTTTTAGCAAGAACTTGATAGATAATTCCTGCATAAGATAAATTCCAAAATATATGAATTTACATTTTTTTTTCTCTTCTATAAATTTTTTTACTCTTCACCAATTCCAATAATATACATAAAAAATTACACTAGATAGAGCTTACGTTCATTACACTAATGGATTTTTGTAACCATTAACAGAATTAAGAAGAATTACTGACAGGAACAATGCATTTTTTTCGCTATCGTAAACACCACGACAAATGGAACATAAATTAGTAGATAAAGAATTGGGGAAGAGGAGAAGATTTGTTGTTCACTTGAACAATTTTTTGCCTTTTTTTTTTTTTTTTTTGTTTCCTTTCTCATTCGACTCAATTTTACTTTCTCGAACCAAAAGTTATATCTTTTCATTTTAATACATTTCAGATTTTCATGCTTTTATACTCTGCTAGTTGAAATTAATATACTCATATATAGATTAAAATAGTTAAATAGTTAATCATAAGAGTTAAAAGTGTAATACGAATGAAAGTTATATTAACGACACACTGTGTAAAGCACTACTGAAGGCTATTGGTAACCGCCCTCGTACACTGCTTGACAATTGCTAAGGAACAAGTGATTTATGCAAAATTACGTCTCAGATAGCTGACTAGGAAAACGTAAATTCAAGTTCAGAGGGCGTGTTAGAACAGATTTCGTTATCTGCATAAAAGACAATGCATACAGGATTATGATTCATACGATGTTTGACGAAAATAGTGATGGGTGTTATAAAATATTTTTCTCTGAAATTGTGTTGGGTTCTTGTAATAATTAAGAGCAAAATGTCAGCAAAACATCTGTGAAATTGCTCCCCTAGGGTGGATTATCTGCATGATCTAGAGGTGTAGGATTAACAAAAGGACTAGACGTATCCATATTCTTAATATGACTTTATTAAGACCTTCAAACTTAAACGTTTAACAGATAAGATGATAATAACATATATGAGAGAATCTACGATGACAAAACACACTATATGAATAATACCGAAATCACGTAACTCGAACCACTATCAATATCTAACCCGCCTAACCTCAATTCCAATAACATCATAAGTCCTAATATTAAATAGTCAATCCTATCTTGATCGATCACCGATATAATCATAGGGGAGTTGCGTCTTTACTCAAGTGCAATGGTATGCACCTTGACCTAATGGCTCTATCTTCGGGATAACCTCTGTTGGCTGTCACTTCACAATCGTATCACTCTCTATCATAACATTACCCAAATTGCACATCTCACTTACTGAAACTTCTGATATTTAAAAGCTATCTAATTTGCATCTTATATTCCCGTTTCACTTCTTGGGTTTTGGTTGGAAAAGAGTATCTCACGGCGCTTAAATCAAGTTGATTTGCTTACACGGAAGCCTGTTCGTTGCATCCCACTTAGACCAACCATTTTCAAGAGCTGGTGTACGAGAATATGTTGGTTGGGATTACTCAAAATTTGTCTAGAGTGAAGTTCTCCAGCGAATATCAGTTCAGTGTGGCAAGTGATTCTGGCCACCAATTACTGTAGACCACGTTATGCACAAAATTTCTTTGTAAACGTGAGATCGGTACGGAGCAGACGTGATGGTGTGGGGAGGTATCTTGCACAGTGGCAGAACACTACTTCACATCCTTGAGCGAGGAAGCGTTGCAACGCAAATGTACTGCAGACAGATTATTGTGGATCATATTCGTATTTTTAGGGGTGCTGTAGGTCTAGACTTTCTTTATGGATGATAATACTCGGGCACACAGAAGCGTTGAGATATCGGATAACTTGGAAGTGAAAACATTCACCGTATGCAATGGTCTGCTTATTCCTCAGACCTAAATCCTGTTGAACATGCCAGCGATGCTCTTGACAGATGTGTTGAATAAAGAACCATCCCTCTCAGTACTGTGCACGAGCTCAAAACCACCATGAGGAAGGAGTGGCACAATATCCTCCAAGGACTCTGCGATAATTTATTGAAGAATATGGAGAACAGATACAAAATGTGCGTAAGTGCCTGTGGTCAATACACATCTTACTAAAGCAGTGCTTCTCAATCTTTCAATACTTGCGACCCAATTTTCAGTTATAATTTTCTTCACGCTATCCTCTCTAATCCAAGCAATAGCAATGTAATGAATTCAATAATAATAATGTACTTCGACGTAAATCTAGAATACGAATTTAATTACAAACCGTACAAATTATCACGATAAGTAGCACATTTTTTTATACAATTTTATATATAACATGTCCATGGAGTCACAAGTGATTGTTAAACTTGTTCTTAGCTTGTTATTGTTAAATTAATTACTAAATACAATATGCAATATTGATACATTTATAAATATATTATATCGGTGTAAATGCGTAATTTATTTTTCTTTATGTCAGAATGTATTTTGTTTTGTGCTTCCTTTGGAAAAATTAATAATATTTTTAAATAATGTTTTATTTTGGACGTTTTGATATGCTCGCGCTCCCCTCGTTAGTTCATCGCGCTCCCTAGGGGGCGTATCCCACAGTTTGAGAAACGCTGTACTAGGGTACTCATGACTGCATCATTCTCACCTGAAGATCCTTTATTTGCATCTGTTTAAAAATCATCAAAGGAGCACTTTTTTTGTTCTATTTTTTGTTCTTCGATTTAGCGACATCTGTACCATTTTGAACTATAATAAATGCACATTATCCATACTAAATATGTACTTAATTTCATTTCTTCAATCATTGACTATTTTTAATTATTCCGAAAAATACCTACTAAGGTAGTTGTACTACTATATTTTGTTCCTTAGCAATTGTCAAGCAGTGAATTTCTAACCTCGTTAAAAGTGATGAGTACGACACCTGAAATAGCATTTCTCTCTCCTAAGTACCATTCCACAATGACCGGAGAACACTTAGCCTCGACAGATTTAGCGTACATCGCGGTCCCTTTACTCTATAGGTGTTCAATGGCACTAAGCTCGATCACAGGAAACGCCAGCCACGAACTCTTGACCATAACCACTAGGCTATCATGGTCACTTAGTTTGGATTATAGTTTCTTTTACCTTAGTAATATAAATACAAAACATAAAAAAATAAAATATTTATTAAAAAATACTGAATTCCGTTAACTAACGTTTAGGCAAATGTTGAATATATTTAAAAAAATTCCTTTACTCATTCTTATTTTTATTTATTTATTTATTATTTTGTAGATGCGTATAACTTTATTTTAAAAGAACGAAATACTTACGAATAAACCAAACATTTTCTAAGAAATGTTATCAAAAAAAAAAAATTGAAATAAATCCACATTTGCTTGTTTAGCTTATAGCTGTCTAAACGGCACAAACAAAATAAAGAGAATAAATATAAATCTTTTAGTTCACACAGTTTGTAGTATGACCTGTAAGAGAAGATAATTCTGTTTGATGCTTGAGAATAAAATTTGTTAAAACTCTGTATCACTAAAAAAAAAAAAAAAAATTGGGGAAATTGGAGACTTTTCAATTTTGATATAAGCGGAAATTCAATTTTGGTCTCTAAGTATCTCGAAATTTAAGAAGCCTAGGGTTTTAATTTTTTTTTTCCTTTACCATACATTCCTTTTTTAAAGTTGATCTGAAATTGGAATGCATAGAAGATATTTTCCCTCTGCATTAAAGTAACAGCATTGGGGGTATGAGAGTTTTTCAATAAATAAAGACAGATCTATATTAGGGGAGAATCTAAAAATTGCGTAAGAGATTTCGCTTGTTAATACTTCAGAAAACATTTTAATTGTCTTTATTATATGTATAAATCACGAAGTTTCTAAATGCTTCTTGAAAAAAAAAATTAATAGAGATATTTTTAAAAAAAATAATTACTATATTGATTATAAAATACACTAACTGGTATACCCGTTCTCCGCATGGGGGCATTGTAATATATATATATATATATATATTGAAGGATAGAGAAGTTTTTATTGAGTTAATTTATAAGTAAATTGCAAATTAACAAAAGCATGTCTCTCTAACTTTTAGGATATTTCTGATTAACAAAGCATCACATTTGCCAAATTTTAATTCTATTGGTCTAATAGCTGAAAAGGGGATTTTTTTTATTTATAATGTCCCGTTAACCCCCTTATGGGTTGACTTTTGAAAATACCCTTCTAAAATGATTTCTGTCAGTAAAAGTATTATGTTTTAAAAATTTCAAGGTTGTAGGTTTAGTAGTTCGTAAAAGAAACTTTTTAATGTTAACCCCCCCCCCCCCCCTCTCGTAAGACCTGAGGATTGTTTTTTGCAATACCTCTACTTAGAATAACTCTATTGTATGAAAGAAATATTCCTGCTAAATTTCAAGTCTGTGAATCTTATAGTTCAAAAATGGAATATGTATCTATAACTCCCCTTAAGCTATCGAAATTCCCCTTGGGGATTTTCATTGGGTTTTGGATGCAAAATCACTTTTGAAGCGTAACTCTTCTGCATGTAAGAAACATACCTGCTAAATTTCAAGCACATAGGTTTAATAGTTCAAAGATAAAATATTTATCTATAAAGCCTCTTCAACCCCTAGCAATATTCCTTGGGATTCGATTTCAGTAAAACTCATACTTTGCAGATCTGTAATCCACGAAAGGAAAATATTTGCTAAATTACAAGTCTTGAGGTCTAAAATAAGCCGAAAGCCAGAATAATTGTCTATAATGCCTATTTAACCCCTCACAAACCCCTTACGGGTCAATTTCCCTAAAAGCCTTTTTAGTGGTTCTCTACTCCATGAAAGGAGCATAACGGTTAAATTTAAAATCTGTAGTTTTAAAATAGTTGAGAAACCTGAATAATTATGTATAACGCGGCACTTAACCCCTCGCAAAACCCTTTCTTTGCGTATTTCTACTTCGTGAAGGAACATGCCTGCTAAATTTGAAGTTTGTTGAACTAATAGTTCAAAACCGGAGCTTTCATTTATCTATAACGCCCCTGTATACCCCTCACCCCCCTTTCGGGGGCTCTATATTTGTGCAGAAGCTATTTGGTAGTTGATTTCTACTCTGTGAAACATACCTGCCAAATTTGATATGCATGGGTCTAATATTTCAAAAACGGGGATATTAATCTATATCGGCACGCAACCCCTCTTGGGGTCCGATTTTCGCAAAACCCTTTCTTAGTGGATCTCCACTCCATGAAAGGAACATGCCTGCCAATTTGCAAGTCTGTAGGTTCGTGAAATATCTTAATGAGTGAATTGGTTTTTTGTCTTTATATTTATATATAAATTGACAATCATCATCATAATATTATTATTATTAATGTTGTACAAAAGGCAAAGGGATTTAAGTCAAAAAGAACAAACATTGATTTAAGTAAGTGAAAGAAAAGGCAGAGAGTGAGTGATAGTTATATTAGCGTCACACTTTAAAATTGTCCAGTGGCTATTGGTGACGGACCTCATAATTCTGAACCATGGTCAAGGGACGAAAATGACATCTGAGCTGGCAACACCCTTCTAATCTCCACACCACACTAAAGAAGGAAGTTTAAGCCTCTACAGATTTAGCTTGCAGTGGCCCTTTTACATGGCGTTTGAAGAAAAAACAGATAGAGAAAAATATAAAATCATATGAGCCATCGACGCTTTACATATAGGATTGAATTAAAGTTGGAAAAGATCAATGTAACCTATTGGCCACAAACATTGCAATTTTGAATATATTTCATATGACGCGTTTCAGAAAAGCACCTATTAAATTAAAGCTTCATATCTAGTAATCCATGATTGTTTTCTATATTAGTTTCAAGTACAGTGATTTCAATTAATTTTTTGGAAGAAAGAAGGCTAATGCCTTAATTCTATTCGAACTTCACCCAACATACTACATCCATTTAGCGTGTTTTTAAGTACATCTAATATTTTCGTAGAGTATTTTTGAGATCTTGGATCCTTGAATTTTTATGTATTTTAAAATTTATTAATGTGAAATATAGTATATACTTTAGTAACACTTCCTTGAAAAAAGACAAATTTCATTATTATCATTGTTGCTCTAAATAACCGAAGAAGATATTGATGATAGATTTTGTAATTTTATACTGTCAAGTCAGGAAAATGAGATCAAAAACTGAATTAGTATCCACTCTCCAAATTTCGAAAAAAAAAAGGTGTGACCACTTTGATCTCTTGTAGATTTAGTGTGCATCAGCTATTCTATATGGCGGGTCTTTTGTACCACCATGTTTCGAATACATAATTCGACAGAAATAATGATAGAATGTTATTTATTCGAAAAATAAAAAGGAAACCATAAAAATGAGAAAGTGAAAAGTATCTAATTAAGAAGAACACTTTGAAATATTTACTTAAATAAAAATTTTGATTTCTCAAAGTAAACATTTGTGGTTTAAAACATTAATGTAGGTTTTAGGAACTTAGATTCTCTGTTAACAGAATTAATTTATTTCACATCGTAGCTATTATACAGGGTAATTCAAAATAAATATAGCGATAACAAATGGCTAGGACTATTTAATGGAAAATAATTTATTGATAATATTTACATGGAATGTAGAATGAACTTCAAAATTTTGTACAAATACGTCATAGATGTTCTATGTGATTTCTCTTGGTCACACGAACATCTAGACGGTACTCCTTTTCACTGCATAATTCTGAAGCACTTGTGCAGTCACCGAGCGCATTTCAAATACGTACTTTCAATTCAATTGTTTTGGGTCATCCTCCATGCTTTCTAGCATAAATTTAGCGTAATTTCTATGTTTTCTGTAGTCTTCTAGTTCCAATTGTTGCACAAGTTGAATTACTTACGGTGTCATTTTCAGCCTCTATCTGAGAACACATCATACTGTTTTTTGTGGAATTCGTATTTCCCTGCTGCCTTTGCTAAATTTCCGTGGGATTCGTTCATACACACAGCGATTTCTTTCAACACTTTCCGCCGAAACACGTGTCATTTCGTTACTTTTCTCTTGTCACAAGCATCCTGTTTCTTGAAACATCTGCTGCCATCTGCGTATTTTGTTCGCATTTGTAGGTTCTTGATTGAAACGCTGACGAAATCTTCTTTGCATTGTAAATAACAGAATGAAAATTGGTGAATTCTAACACGCAAAACGCTTTCTGCGCGGGACCCCCTTTTTCACTAATGAGACACTCGCATCAAATAAGTGTCTTGTTGCGAAGTTTCAACTCGCTCCTGCGTAGGCCTCTGCCTCACTGCATCTGCACATTACGTAAAGAAATTTTGAAGTTTCGTCTACATTCTGTGTAAATCTTATCGATAAATTCTTTTCCATTAAATAGTAAAAGCCGTATGTAATCGCTGTATTCATTTTGAATTAACCTGAGCCTATAAGGTGAAATTTTTGCAGCAGAGTGACTACGATAGCGATTCTGTGTTACTGCGTTCTTCCACATTTCTGAAAGTGATTTTTCCTAAATCATATAACCAATGGCTCACCACGGCATCGTATTTTGTAAGCAAAAGCCTTTAGTAACCGGCGATTGAAAGAAATGGCGTTTGTAGAGCAGAGAATGAATGTCAAAGTTTGTAGAGTGCTACCGGGAGACTGATGAAATGTTGAAGCATATGGACAGTAATGAGATATTATCGCTAATGCAAGCTTTTGAGTGGCATCGACGTTTCAGGGAAGGTAGGTAAAGTTTAGAAGACGTGCAACTCTCGGGATGCACGCAGATTTCTCACACCGCTGAGAACATCGAAAATATTTCTGCGGTGATACATGAGAACGGTCTTCAAACAACGATGGGATGAAAACGAAAACAGCTGTTTTGCCATATCCTCCTTACTCCCCTGATTTAGCCTCCTGTGACTTGAAAATATTTCCAGAACTGGCACGTCGTTTTCAGGGTCGTCAGTTGAAATTTTCAAATGAAATTAAAAGTGAATCACAAGCTGAAATAAAGAACATAGCTAAAGATGGAATTCAGAAATGCTTCGAGTACCTTTATAAGAGATGCAATACGTATGTTGTTGCTCAAGGGTCTTATTTCAAAGGAAGATGGGTTTCAGAAATTTAATTGATAAGATTTTTTTAAGTTATAGGCTCAGTGCGGGAACTTTTTGAATACTACCTCGTACTTCATAACGACTTGTGCTTAAGCCAAAATGATTGAAATAAGTTACCCTGACTTAGAGACTTTCAAACTAAGTAACTTTAGTACTACGGGAGAGGGAAGGTTACAAGAAAAAGAGAGTAAATTGGATATTGAGATATTATTGAAAATTGGGGGAAATAAAAATGCATAAAGTTAGTTCACGCATCGTTAGGGATTTAAGGATGTCTTCACAACATCGAAACATAAATGAGCCAATTTTTTTGTTCGTTTTAAAAACATCTTTTTACCATGATAATCAACACTCTAAATCTGTGTTGTTCCAAACTTGTTAATATTGTTTTAGGGGGCGAAAGAGAGTAAGCACTCCCTTACTTCAAATTCAGTGAAGATGGTAGCAAAGTGTTAAGATTTTTATCTTTTTTTTTTATGTAAAATTAAAAAAAGAGATAAAATCCCGAATTCAAGCGGTATCATCTTAAAATCATCTCGGCTTACAAATTTATCGAGCTTATCTCTAGAAAGGTAAGTGCACGTTATTATATAACTTTACTGATGGATTTTGTAACTTTACCTTATAGTGTGCTTTTTTTTGAAGTGAGAGGTTTGTTATATTCCGTCTGCAACTAGTCTACATCTGTCAACTCCATGGGGCACTTGAGGTGCATATGAATTATTTTTATTGTTATCAATGTTATCAATAGTAAAAGTATTTTTCTTAAATCTCAAGTTCACTGTAGCATATATGTTAATACACTGTACAGGTTGTCCCATAAATAGCTACCAAACTCTGCACAGCCAGAGTCCTCGTTGGAAGTACAGAAAAAATTACCGAAAGAATTGTAGCAGTATGAGCTGTAGTTTACTTGAAAAATTCTGTAAATGATGATGCATGGTGATACATGAATGATGATGCATGATGATTCATGATGACATTCAATATAGCGCTCTTGTAAGGTGAATGGATGAATATGGCATCCTCCGGTTGCTGGATAGAATTTGGGGTTCTGATTCTATGGCTACCACACTAGTGGCAGATCTCACACCGTTGGAGTTTTTCCTATTTGGAAATCTCAAGGAATTGGTGTATAGAGACGAAGTGACTACACAAACGGAATTATTTCCTAATTCTTGAACGTCATTGGACACAGCCTACTCTTCTGCGACGTGAGTACTCATCCATTCCACGGAGCGCTCAAGCCAGCCTCGATATGCAAATCGGATAGTTTGAGCTTCTGCATTTTTTAAAATTTGCAGTTACTGTGGTCGATATGTCCAATACGGTGTTTTTATCCTGGCATTAGCTGTGACGTCATGCTTCATTTTTGGTACTTTTCTCGCAAACTGCATAATGTACAGGTACAGTTCTCTGGACATCATTTATGTACTACCAACGAGAAATCTAACTGTGCAAAATTTGACTGCTATATTTTAGGGAAATCCTGTATATTTTTATTTGAATCACGGTACTTATCTAGTGTTTTAAAAGCTTATTTTAAAAATTATTTCTTATAGCTACAATTAATTATCTAACATTTCTTATTACAAAATACGCGTTCCAAGTTTAGGATCTAATCAAAGTCACATTAAAAAAGGCAGCCTTGAGTAATAAACGAAATGAAATATTTATGATTAAAAAAGAAGTCTCAGGGATGTTAATTTTCTCTTTCTAGAGGGCTGAAACTATAAACAATATTCAAATATATATAACTCTTTGAAATTAAAATTAAATAAATCGAATCTTTTTTACATTATTTATAAAAAGTAGGGCTTAAAAAAGTGCAAAATGATTAAAATATAATCATAATTTTAAAAATTACAACCATATGAAAATAAGAAACATTTTATAAGAAATATTAATAAAGTTTTACTTCGAGCATGCTATTTTCTAAAATAGTAGCTTTAATTATATATATATATACTAGCAATAAATTGATCTATAAAGTTAAAAGTATCCTTATTACACTGAAGTATTTTTATGTAAATAGAATTATAAATTATACTTTTTAAAAACTAAAGAAATTACATTTTCAATTTTTAAAAAAAAATTCAATATTTTTCAAATATTTTGAATTGAAAAGATATATTATTCTTAAATTAAATAGGATTTAAAGAGTATGATACATTTTATAATTCTGTAAAGTTTTATACCTGAATGGGTACTAATTTAGAAAAGAGCGTTCCCAACGCAAAAATAATTTAATATTTATTACAAAATTATTTCTTATTTTCATATGCTTATAATTTTTAAAATTATGTTTCTATTTCAAACATTTTATACTTTTTTTAAACCATAATCCTTTGTAAATAATGTGTAAAATATTTGAAATATTTAGTTTAAATTTAAAAGAATTATACCTGTTTGAAAACTGTTTACATTTTCATCCCTCGAAACAAAATTAACACCCCTGAGACCCCTTTTAAGAATGATAAAAATATCACGTATTTTCCCCATTACACAAAAATATTGTAATCAGTGAATTACTTAAACTGTAACAAACAAGTTCGATCATTTTTTTTTATCTAATGAAATCTGCTATAAATATGACATTTCTTTGTATTAAATCGAAATGAAAGTTTTCATTTCAAATAATGCCACACAGTTATTTCAAACTTTGTTCAACAGATCTTCAAACGTATCTCCAGATTACCTTTAAAAGCTCTTTAAAGCTTCCAAGAAGAATTTAAGTTATCCTTAAGAACCGCAATATTAAATTCTTAAAGTACTTTAAGTTTCTTTAGTCACTAAGCTGTATCATTTTCCTTATTGATGATATTATCCTTTAAAACGCTGTATTAGTTTTATAGCTTCAGGAATTATGGACATCTGTGACAATTCTCAAAACTTTGCTACATCGAATATCTGAGAAAATAATATCTTTGGTATTTCGAACTCCGTAGTTCCAACTCTTAACTGTTTATTAATACGTCACAGGTCTCTAAAGCTTTTAAAGAATGCAATGTATTTTATAGCAACATAAAATAGTAAATCATCATTGAGTCTTCCGTATTTTAGGAAGTATTAAAATCTTAATTTGTTTTTATTATTTTATGAGTTTTTGTGGTTAATTGAAAGATGAATTTTTTTGTGGTTGTCGTGTGTTTATTACTGGGATACACACGAATGAAGTGAAATAGATTAACTGAAACATATAACACAATCATAGAAAAATACAGATTTTAGTAGAAACGAACATCACAACAAATAGCAGAAGAGGTCCGCTTTCTTCCTTTTGAGACGGGAATCCATTTCAAGAGAAAGTCCGATTTATTTTCCCGAAGATACATCCATGCCTTACTCGGGATTCAAACCCGAACCCACTCGATTACAAGTAGAGTGTCATTACAACCATACTGGGTGGAGAGGCATAAATAATTTGTTGAAGTGTTATTTAACAATTACATATTTTAAGTTTCTCTTAAATTTTACTGACACGCAGTTTATTTTTCCTCGTAAAATTCAGGAATGCAAATTAAAAGTTAGTCTATGGGAGACATCACTTCTCCTAATGTCACGCATGAAATGAGTGTGGAAAATAAAACACGCGATGCTTTATTTCAATGCATATTGATAAAAAGGCTGTTGAGAATTAGTATTAATGACAAGCATTTTCGCATTCTTCAAAGGAGCGTTGAACATATGCATTAATTTGTTTTTATCTGAAAAGATTATATTCAAACTCTTTTTTTTTTTCATTTTAAGTTATGTTCAGTTTAACATATATTCTAGACATTAATAATGTTATTTTTGAAAACTAAAAACACCAAATATACCAATATACAGTCTAACCTCTATATAACGAACCTCTATATAGCGAACTTTTTCCTAGAACCTTGAACACTTCACGATTTTCTTCGTAAAATAACCTCTCTATAGCGAAGTGCATTTTCTATATAACGAATTTTATCTTTTGTGATTCAATTTTTGTTCTCTTTTTTTTTAAAGTATTTCTGAAAAAATTTCAAGTTATTCTCTATTTAACATCTTGAACTATTTTTTGTTAGATTCTAAGTTGCCGAGAGCAATGAGTTCTGGACATTTTATCCAAGAAGTGCAACCTTTAACCCCAGTTACTCAGTTAGTTCACTAGAAACATCTTCGATATCCTCTTTCACCCTCAGTGGAGTTGTCCAGTGTCCCTGTGTGCTAATTATAAAATAATGTCTGTTTAATATTACTTGTATGCTTTAAAATATATAATGTCCTTAAAATTCATTAATTTAAGTACAAAATTATTTTCTTAATATGGAAAATACAGTGAATTCTTTGACATTCTTTTCTCTTGTTTTCCTTGCAGTTTTTCTTTCTTTCTTTCTTTTTTGATGGGTAAGATATATAAAATAAACATATATTAATTTAAAAGAGGTGTAAATATTTTTAATATATAGTGTTTATGAATTTAATATTTGTTTTTTTGGTTTATAAAGTATATTAAAAGATGAACCTCTATATAACGAATTTTCCATATAACGAACTTTTTTCCGGGATTTTGCGACTTCATTATATAAAGATACGACTATATATGTATATTAAAAAGAGAGAGGTGACACTATAATTATTGTATTTAAAGTGTGTGTGGTACTTATAAGTATCGTGATTAGATAAGGGTTAAGATATCCTTTGCTTTATTGAACAAACGCATGATCTGCCACCGTGTACAGGAACTTCGGCTTCAAAAATATCATTCGCAGCTGAAGGTTAATAATTTACATACATATAAATTATGTGTATACTCAATTTCACTCTATTCGAACATCTCGTTCTTTGCATGTGTACATCTGTATCTGTATCTATTTATCCATCTATCTATGCAAACAACTTAATTTTTTTCAAAGTTCTAATCATATTGGTATACAAACGTAATTATTTTATATGTCATTTTACAACTGAGGAATGTTTGGGTACCTAATAACCAAAAATAACTGAAAATATAAGAAGTAGTATTTTTTCAAATATTTAGCGCTTAGCAAGATTAAAAATATGTCGAGTTACTATGAGTGTTGTGTTTAGAATATTTTATTTTAAATTTTTTTAAAAAAAAACAGAGCAATATTTTTCTTGGGGTAGAACAACAATCCGGAAAAACAGAAACATGGTAGTCAAAGTATAAATAAAACTAACTATTATTATGGAGAAAATACAGAGTGTGGATGTATTACTATAGCTAAAAAAATTTATACGAGTTCTTCGCATTGTATATATACAACATTTTTAACAGAAGAGAATTTTGCACAAAATAGGAGACTCATTCACTATTTTGTTTTTTCATGTCGCAGACTATATATTTTAAGAACAAAATTTAAGTAAAAACAAAAACTAAAAGAATTCTTTTAAAAAATTATTTTCTTTTTTTTCTGTGACGTAGAGAATTTATTCAGCTATTTTCAATGGCTCATTAGAAATTTTTTCTTGGTTATTTTTTTTTATCCTTGTAATATAATAAGCTTTTTTAATAATGTTACATTGTATTTATGTTTAACTCATATTTTAGTATAATCCTTCTTGTGTTATACTAATAGAAATTTGTAAGATTGAATGTATAACGAAACTTAAAAAATGTTTGTATTTCATTCCAATTTATAATTTTATCTACATTGTTTTTTTTTTTAAAAATACATGAAATAAATATTACATTTTGTAATTCATGTAATATATTTGCATTGATTTTTAGTTACAATAAAAAGAGAGCTACGCCTCCCTCCCTCCAGCACAATATGGTATTTCTTTATTAATTTTTACTACTGAAATTAAAAAAAAAACATTGATTGACATATTTGTGTATTTTAGAGAAAATATACACAGAGTAATTAATTACATAGCATGTTTTTATATAGAAGTTCTATAAATTAAATTCAATGAAATATATTTCTAGATTAAAGAGGCATTACATTCTGTTAACACACAAATTTAACATAATATGTTATTCCACACACAAGAACTTTAGAAAATCCCTTTCCCATAAACATGAGTGTATTTCTCATTAAAAATATGAAGGTATTATAGCTTGATAAATAACACATTTTCAGCCATATTCCCCAGAGAAATGCACGCTTATATTCAGAAAAAAACTTCAGCAAGAGCATAATAAAAATATTATTCATTTCTTGCGAATCTAATTAACTAAGAATTAAAATACCAAGAGCTCTCCATAACTTCAGAATTATAATTAGCTTATATACCAATATGTTATTTCATACTTCATAGAAGTAAATCAGATAAATATGTTTGTTTTAATTATGATCACTAATAACACAAAAATTTGTTAGTTCACTATGGAGGGTTATTATATTCAGCAGAAAATACGGATTTTTTTTTCTTTTTTGTGTAAAAAAGGAGTAACATTAAGTAAAAATTCTGATTAAGTATGCACATTATAAAAGTAAGAACTTTAGTTTCAATAAATTAAAAATAATTAATCTATAATAGAACTGTTTTTTTTTTTTTTTAAAGAGAAGAAATTTTTTTATTTTCTAAATAAAATACATTGCTTTTTTTTCCTTACTTTTTAAAATCTTAAAATCACTTCATATTTTTAGAGCATCGTTCAGCATACCCACACATACAGAGTGGTCCCTAAATCACGGTACAAACTTTAAGGGCAGGTCAGGACATTATAACAATCATTTATTGTATAAGAATGTATGAGCGCAAGTGACGCGGTGAGGCATAAGAAAGAATAAAAAACGAAAGGAAAGACAAAGTGTTTATTGAAAGCGTAGCTGACAAGTGCAATGTTTACAATAAACGTTTATAACTGTTCAGCACATGAGCTAGCAACAGCTGCAGCACACATTGTTGTACCACCCATTGGCAGAAGTTCAGGTGGAGGGGATGGTCTGCCGGATTCAAAGCTTGTCCTCGCTGAACATGGAAGGAATGTAAGCGATTTTCGTTTAATACTCTACTAACTGTCTGATGATTCACACTTACGTGATGAGTAACAGCTCTTGTTCTTGTTTCGGGTCGTTCAAGGCACGTTCAGGTAGTTCAGGCACTACGTTCTAAGAGCTTTCTTCCACGCTTGGACTGCATACAGCTCTTTGTCGACCAGCAACATATCTACTGACGTAGAACAAACGCGTTTCACGAAGTTGACGATGTAACCGCTGAAAAATTCTGTGATCTAACATTCGTCGATCAGGAAATGGTGCGTGATACATTTGTAGCGTAGCTTTGCCGTCACCATTTGCACGGCCGTACATGTAATGCACGTACATTTGCATATATATGCGGCATACGTAAGGTTTCCTATTGCAGACGTCAGCACAAATGCTTTCTCCTACTGAGATGCATCTTGTCCAACTGCGGTTAGACATCTCTTGCCTCCTGCCGACAACACAACCAACCGATAAATCCATTTCTCTTTTATTTTATTTTCCCTGTTTGAGCCTCACAGCGTCACTTGCGTCCATACATTCCTATACAATAAATGCTTGTTACAATGTCCTGTATTTACCCTTAAGGTATCCGACTACTTTCGGGGAGCCAGGATTTTAAAAAAGCGCATACATGGATAATTTTCGTGATATTTAGTCTCACTTAGATTATAATACATATATAAAATTGTTTTAAGGACATTTTGATGAAAACAATTGATTTAAATACAATGTTTTGGCAAAAAATTAACTTAGAATAACCTTTTTTTCAAAATCTGCTTTTATAAAAAATGCTTCTAAAAAAATAATATTGTGTGTGTGTGGTGTGCTTATATAAAGTAAAGACTTCTTCAGAGAGTCTGAACTATATTTTTTTTTGAAAAATTCACATTATTTTCAGCGTTACAACCAATTGAAATAATGTGATCGGCATTTTTTTATTAAAATTTCTCCCCTCTGTTGTAGTAAAATAACAATAAACCCACTTCTAAGTTATATATTTCAAAAATTCTAGTTGAGCCTCTGTAGAGAGGTCTGAGCTATATACTGGCAAAATATTATAATAGAAGCCTTTTTCACAAAAGGAGAATATTTTCAAAATGGGTCATTCTATGTTCATTTGTTGTCAAAATAGTGTTCTTAAATAATTTTTATTGTAATAATATTCTTAAAACAATTTTATATACATTTTTTAATCTAAGTGACACTAAATATCATAAATATTACCCCATTTATACGCTTTTGCAAAATCCCTATTCCGAACGTAGTTGAATACCTTAAAGTCTGTACCATAAATTCTGGACCCCCAGTATAGTTATTAATTTTATATAATCATATTTGAATGGATGATCATTGGTAAGACACACCTACTTTTTGCAACATAAATAAAGTTATATAACAATCACTGTTCGTGGAGCCAATCTACAATAATGGGTAAATCACGTCATTTTACAGAATTTAAAAAAAAAATGTATGAGAGAATCGGTTAATAGAGCACGGGAAAGAATCACAATTGAAATCGATGGCTTCATGAAATATTTGCGAAGGAAAGAAGTGTCTAAAAAATCACATTGCACGAGAAAATGAATTTTATTTGGAATCCAAAAATACAAATTGTGGGATATCATGAGCAATTAATTTGAAAGTTGAGCACACTTGTGATTCCTGAAATACTGTCATTTTTTCCAATAACAGCTCAAAGGAAGTAGCTGATTACAAAACCACAGGTCATCGTATAAAGCATCTTAAGTTTGCATAGCAGTTGAAATATTGGACTATAGACTCGTAGGAAAATGTTGTTTTTCAGATGAGTCTAGTTTCCAGATGCACGGTACAATTGAAACCCTTGCGTTCACGGGGAAACAATTGAAAAAAAAGTTTCCTCAAGAAATGACCGCATGCCAACGAGGTGTTGGAGACAACTGTCTTGGAATGCCTGCGGTTTATAAACTTCTCTAGGAGGTTTCCTCATTAGAAATGCATACTTATTTATTTCAGCGGACCAAGTACAATCCGACATACCAATGGGCGATCCTGCGATTTCTGCGAGCATCTAACAGAATAATGCAATGTGTCATATGGTCAAAATTGCAGTTCAGTAATTTGAGGAGCATGAAATTGACTTTCAACCCATTACTGTGGTTGCAAACTCTCCGGATGTGAATTCACGGGAAATTTTGTGGGAACCTCTAGATCAGCCTATTACACATCTATACTCTCAATCTCGGAATCTTCACGAGTTACTTGACACTTTAGAAATTAGTTTTTTTTAAATGTATTTTGTACTTCAAATGAGACAATTTAATTAGGATAAATCCACAACAATTAAGTTTCTTTGGTAAGGTTGTTGTATTGGTTTTCACAGCAATAAGCTTTCATCCAGTCAGTCATCATGTGAAACACTTTAACCCTCCAAGCGGTCTGCACGTAAAATCCCATCATTCCAGAGATGCTTTCTCTGCCTTCAAGCAAGATTCACAAAATCGGCCGAGCCGCATTCTTAAAAATACGGCTCAACCGCTTTTAAGAACCTTACCTGACGGCTTAAAAATACGTGGGGTGCATTTTTGAAGCATCTCCAGAATGGCAGGACTTTACGTGCAGACCGCTTAGAGGGTTAATACAGCTTTTCTCAAACTGTGGGAGGCACCCAATAGAGGGGTGTGATAACTGTTCGAGTGGAGCTCGAGAATAATAAAAAGTAGAAAACAAAAGATTATTTTAATAAAATATTAATTTACTAAAAGTAAACAAACAAAATACATTCTGACATAATAAAAAGTAAAATACACACATTGACACTGATACAATACACTTATAAAACTATCAGCCCAGCCCAATGTATTTTATAATTAATTTAAAAATACTAAGTTAAGAACAAGTTTAATAATTACCAGTGAACCATGGGATTGTCATGTATAAAATTATGTACAAAAATTAATATTATCATGATTATTTGTTCGGTTTATAATTAATCCCTTCACTTCCAATTAAAAGTTACGCTATTCGCTCCCCAATGCTACTGTTTCCCATGTAGGCACACGTGTATGATGAATTGTGGGAGGGGAGAGAAAAAGAATAAAAAAATATATATCCTCTGTGAAATATGTAAGACCTTCGCAAGCACTGTCAAGGTAATTTTATCGCCTTCCAAAGCCTTCGGAAAAATTTTATAAGTAGCAGTGCACAGAAAATATCGTTCTTTGGAAAGACGTATATATACGTTTGGGGCAATTAACGCTTTGGCTGAGGGAAACGTTTATATACGCCGTTGTAGTATCGTAGCTTTATCGTCAAATTTTAGTATTATTGAATTCAATACATTGATATTATATGGAGGGGGTAGCAGAGAGAAAATTATAATTGAATATTGGGTCACAAATATTTAAAGTTTGAGAAGCACTGCTTTAATAAAAAAATATTTTTGGTACCAAAATATTGAGGATAATAGTCAAATTTTCAAAATATATTTTTCAAGATTGAACACTGTAGTCTTAAAAATACTATAGAATTTGTAGTAATTTTATTATATTTCAATTTGTCTTGAATTATTGACTGCATACAAATTGCCAAAATACATTAATGAAATGAAAATAAATGTTTATTGCATAAGAATTGCTTTATTCAATAGGATTTATGAGGTAAGCTTATAACATATAAATTCTATTCTTTTTTTACGAAATCAAGAAATTGAGAAATAATCAGGTATGTCTTAAGGGTAGTTATATCTCAAAGTGTTTGATGACTAGAAGTAATGTTTCGGTTTATTTGTTGGATATTGTTCTAAGGTTTGTGGAATTCTCAAGCCTACTCTTTTATAAAATGATAAGAAATTCAAAACTATTTATTTATATTTTTGTTATTAGTGTACTTTAAAATATGAAATCAAAGTTCAGTTTTTTTCCCTTCAGATGTTAAATATTAATGTACATTTTTTTAAATGTAGAATTTGTAGACTAGGTAGCGGCAAATGTTTTTTCGTGTGTGTGTGTTTGTGTGTATACTTAGCGATAAATGTAATTTAGATATAGAAACCATTTTGAAATCAATGAAAATCCATGTCCTATAATCCTGAGAATGAAAATGGAATACATAAAAAATTATTTCCGTCTAATAATAGATTTAAAAAAATATAATAATACAGACCAAATACAATGATAAACGATCTCTAAAGTAATAATAGCAGCCAGACATATATATTTCTTCACATTGTTTATTCTTTAACAAAAGATAGCAATATCGATTTTGTTAAAAGTATGTGGAGCTTAGTTCTAGTAGAATTATCTTCTTATACTACGATGATTTACTAGTTTCTTAAGAGTCCACCCGTATAAAACTATAACGATAAATATATTACCCTATTATTTTCAGTGATGAAAAAAGTGAGCCTATAATCACTGAAACTTATTTCTCAACTCACATTAATAAAATTATCCATACAAATTATGTGAAAGCATTTTCATTAAATGGAGCAGAAGATCATCATGACTCATATGCTAATAATGATAATGTTCGTAAATGCGTATTATATATCGCCAAAATATCAAACTCCTAAGTAATCTCTAAAGGTATATTTTTAATATTTTATGTGTGTCATTGCAAAATTTACAATTATATTTGTTTTGTACTATATAAATGTATAATTCTATTCTAAAAAACACCATAAATCCATAATATTAATTCCGTAAATGTACTCATCCATTATTTTAAGATATATGCAATATAATTAAATTCTCTATATATTCATATTTGTTTTATAGTTTAAAAAAATTCTCCTTTTAAAAATCATTAATTTTTGATTTTACGTAATATTTGAATATTATTTTTAATTAATTTGCAAAAACTTATATTTTTTGCACACGTTTTAAAACATCTCAGATACAATACTTGTGTGTGTGTGTCTATATTGCTCTTTCTTTTATGTAGTTTTTAAAAAAAAATACGTGAACATCTTACGAAAATTAATTATGTGAAAATAAGTAATATGTAGAATAAAAAAAGCTATATTTTCCATAAAAAATATGGAAAATATCGGCTGTACCTGGTGGATATACCTTTTCTTTTCTTGAAAGAGGTAATAATAATACAATTGTGGCCTTTGATTTGTAACTCCAAAAATAAACCAATGAGTCAATTTTTACTTAAAGAACGTGTGCATCACCACAGAAAGAATGTATGCTTAATTTTTTTTTTTTTTTGCAATTTTGAGATAAATCCCAAAATTAGATTACAAAAACTTCAGCTTCTGGCAACTAAAAGAACACTAGCTCCCCTCGTCACCTCTCATTGGAGGATGTACACATTTGCATCTGTCACTCCTCACCGTAGCCCCACTCCATTGGTGCGTGGGAACAATCGACCGGTACGCTTGATCTCTACTACGAAACGGCATTGTGATCATCATCTGGGGGGTATAAATTGTCTAGTCACATTTTCACTGAGTGTTCGTCTTTGCCTGGCCTTGTTGACAATACTTTCCGACATATCATACAAAGGGTCTATAACTCGCAGCTTCCTTACTATAGAGCTTTTTGACTATCAAGCGTTTGTAGGTCGGAAAAAGAGAAAGGTTGTGACGACTTCAAAGACATTCTAAGATACAGTTCACCCATAGTAGCACCAGTGCGTTTTTTGGAGACACTATGCCCCATCTGGACAACTTGACCCTCCATGCGTCAATCTTGGTACATATAGATCGAGGGAGTTCTGCTATTGAGCAGACATTAACTTTACTGCATTAATCGTAATGGCCAGAGAGTGGTGTTGATCCAATTTCTCAACAGCCCAATATTAGAGGGTAGCCCCCAATGAGTGTGAAACACGTGGTAGCCAGGGATACCATCCAACTTCCTCGTTGTCTAGATAAGTTAGAATACGACGAACAACATGCGGATATGCGAATACTGGAAGATAGAGCAAAGCCATTGGCACTAAAGTTCTGAGAAATGTAAATCTGACTGTTTAGTTCGTGGACGACGTGATCAAGAGTCATTCGAGTCGCGTAACCAACATATTTGCACAAAACAGGTGAAAGGCACTTAGACAATAAAAATGCAAGCAAGGTACGTGCGTTTTCCTCGAAGCCTTCATACGCAGATTGATCCATCACGATGTTCTTCGCAAAACTAAGAGGTCTGAAAAGACGATGCTTTGTGATTTTTATTGCTAGGAGCCTCCCTGACATCTCGTTTCTTTATACTACTCTGCCAAGGAAAGCCATAATAATGGTCACAATCCTGAACTAGACATTGTCACATTATCAGCGCGGATACTTGTCGTGCAGCAAACAAACCCTCTTCCTGGCACAAGGCCCACAAGACCTATCTTGTAACATGGTATTAGTTGTAGAAGGCAATTGAGATCTTGCATGGGGCTTAGAATATCCTTTGGAATTCACAAATTTTCTACTCGCATGGTAGTCGTTTGACTCTGGTTAATGTGAGCAGCAACCTCACGGAGCCCCCTATAGGCAATGATACGGTCCCTATCGAATTCCTTGTTGTTAGTAATTTCTCCTCTTTAAACGAAGCATAACCTGATCTATTCTTAATCAAGCAACATTCAAAAGCGATTTGTGAAGATTTAAAGGCAATCAAATATTTTATTTCTCAAATAGTTTGAAACGCCGTGCCTCTCCCCTACGTCATTCAATTGTTCTAAAATACTAAAAATTTGTATATCTCATCAAATTTGGTGTAAATTTGATTCATGGAAATTCATGAAAATTCATGTTTATTCAAGCAAATTTTATGTTTGTATTGTCACTCGCCCATGATGCTGTAATTTTAATGGACAACAGCCGATTATAATGAAGGTGGTTGAGTGGGATCGTATCACACTTCCACATCATAGGTCTTGGGTTCTATTCTCGGGCTGGGCAAGGTCGACTCAGCCTTTCATCTCTTCAGTGGGTCGATAACAAAATACCAAGCTTGATTGAAGACTAAACACAGGGGGCTTCGAGTTAGACTAGCCACCTGATTGGAGCATCTGCTCATATACCTCAGCACCCAAGGTCACGTATACTGAGAGGAGCGCAGTAGGTCTTGGCCCTCATGGGCTGTTGCGCCACTGAGTTTATTTTAGCCAATTATATTATTTTGCGTATAGTCCTAATTTTTCGATATTTCAATCCATGCTTGAAAACTCTCTCAAAACCTTTCTATAATTAGAAATTAACATTTCTATTTGTTTTGTTTCAAAAATCATACACAATACTTTTTTTTATAGTTATTTACTAATTTAATCAAGAAACTTATATTTCTCTTCTCAAATTCTCACATCAATTCAACATTAATTCAAAACTAAAGAATATGTAAAGCTGAAACATTTCACTTTCCTACGGAATTCGAAATACATTTTTCTATTACTTCAAATGAATCCGGACTGCCAAGTTTATCCTCTTTTGAACGTTATGACAATGCAAATGAGGAAGAAGTAGTTGCGTCACGCAAAGTTTCTGAATTGAAAAATCACCACTTTCGCTCTGCGGGCTTTCGTTACTGAATGCTGCCTCATTTGCAATGATTATTGCTTACGGTAAGCTCCACAAATTGGAGATTATTCTCGCCTTTTCTTCCTTAATTTAAAGGCATATCCTGAGAAAATTTCCCAAGTTGGCTGTATTAATTTGAATGAGCGATGTGATTTCTCTGCGATTGAATAAGTTTAAATATTTGTCCTTAAGTATTGTCTTTGGAAACTATAATTTAAAGGGGAATTTCCATTCACTCGTTTATTAGCAACTACTTAGGAATGGAAATAGTAACAATTAAGGAATTCTACATATTGGATTGTTTGTTTGGAAAAGATGCTTAATGGAACGTATATCCTCCGAATGGTTAAATGCAATTTAGTAATTATAACTCACTAGTTACCCCGGAAAATATTTTGGTAATCTCGTTAAATTAATAAATCATTAACTGGAATATGCACATTTATAATTTAGAGAAAAATATTTAACGTTATTTGCATATATATGTATATATATATATAGGGGAGAGAAAGGGGGAAGGTTTTCTGGTCAAAAAACATGTTTAACCCCACTTTTATATAAATTATTTTATATATAAGAGCTGTCCTAAGTCAGCAATGATTATAATATACTGTAGCATTCACATTTTTATGTTTTAAACTCTATTATTTCTAATTTCTTATATATCCTTTCTAAAATCCTATAACTGTTTATCTTACAATTTCAATTTTTTAAAATTTTCTATGGTTGATTATTCATATATTTCAGTACAGATTTTTAACTATATATATATATATATATATATATATATATTTGTACTTATATGAGTTGCTTATTTTGAAAAAAATATATGTTTATTTTATTTATATAGTTGAAAAAGGTATCTCTGTAATAGAGTGTACATATTTATGAACTACGAAACTTTGAAAATGTGTGTATTATATGAAGAGTTTCATATTACTTTTCTCATAATATCTTAAGCTACTTTTAATACATCACATTGAATAGTATCTTGAAATTTATTTTAATATAATTCATTTATAGCTATAAACATTCCATTTATGTGCCTAGATTAATTTTTGCTCCCTACAAAAAATGTATTAAAATTAAAATTATGAATAGAAAAAAAAGTGTGTATTTTTTTTTAAAGTAATGTACTTGGAACTTATTTAAAATTTTAATAAAATTTAGAAAAACATGTAGTAATTTTAATTTTATTATTTTAATAAAAAAAATTTCTATTAAGGTGACAAATAAAAAACAGTAATGCATTATACAGCTGAGTTATTAAGAAACGACTAGTAATTTTGTTAAGGGTAGGAAGTAATAGTAAAAGGTTATGAAAAAAGGAAAATTTTTAACTAACAAGGAAAAAAAAACTAAACACAGTAAAAATTGATTGTACCATTGTAATTGCAAAAAATATTTGAATAAAAATATATGCCACGGTAAAAATACAGCATGTTTAGTAAATACAATTAATTAATTACCTGTATTACTGTGGACTCTTTAACACAAAAGTAAACTTCCAATGCATAAATAAAACTATAATAAAAATATAAGCAAACAATATATGTACAAAATAAGACATTTAATTCAAGAATTTCAAATATATCTGAGGTCAGTTAATTCCTTAAGGCATTAAAATGAACAAGGTTGAATCGAAATATTTTATTAGAAAATCGTAGATTATAAGTGATTGAAATCTGTCTTTATTATTCGTAAGATTTCTCGAAATAGTCACCATCCATAGGTATACCTTTATCTGTGTTTCTTGGGGCCGCGGCAGCCTAGTGGTCTAGGTATCGGATTCTGGCTGGCGTGTCATGAGTTCGGGTCCAGTACCACTAAAGACCCGCTTTGTAGGGGAGCAATGCAAGTTAAATCTCTCGAGAGCTCAAACGTCCTCTGGTTGGTGTGGTAGTTAGGAGAGGGGAGTGCCAGTTTATAAGTGTCGTCCTCGTCACTTGAAAAAAAATTTCGAGGTCTTTCGCCAAACGCCCTCGTGTAGCTGAACAGTGCGACGTTAATATTCACTCACTCAGTGTTCTTAACCATCCGAAGGCTTTGGCGGAAAGCGCTGAAAAAACTATCTTTACACCTCTTGAATGATTTCATTTGTGTTGTCAAATCTCCAATCCTGAATTTTTTTTTAGTATGAAGGCTCGATGGGGAAAAAAGATTGATTTTTACCAGCATTACAAAAAAAATAAATATAAAATTTTATTAAAATGTCCTAGGGATAAAATTTTATAAACTTAAACTTCAGGAATATATTTGGCGCACTTTCTAAAAAAATTCCCGATATACTGTCACATATAATATATTTCGTTTGTACATTGAATATATGTTTGCATTTTCACAAATATCTTTCTGCATGTTCATAGACTAGTGAACAGTACATGAATATCTAATGCGTAAAGTAAAAAATGTATAAAAAAGAATCATTCTTTAACATATTTAACCAAATTGTTAATATTCTGTATTTTTATTATTTTTCTCACATAATTTTTACATTTCATGTTTAATCATTGCCTAATAATAAACTTGCGAAAAAGTTAAACATATACTACATTAAACGTTTTTCGTTAAATTCCAAAATTTGCTTTAGTATTGCTGTATATAATTTAGTTTTTTTTTTATTTTTTTTTTTTAAATTCCTTTTTTTTACGCAATACCGGAGACTTAATAGAAAAGTAGAATAAATATAAATGTGGGTGATTCAATTAGGTGAGAGCAATGTTTGTACAAAATAATTGCGATACTAATGCATTAAAATACTTCGATTTAAAGCATACATACATGATCAACGTTTGCAGAAATACCTACTTATCTTTACAATAAGGATTAAAGGTAAATATTAATTTCAATAACAGTAAAATACGCGTACAATGTGAAGAGTATTATTTTGCTCTATTTATGAACGTAAATCTTGCGTCTCATTAGTAGAATATTTTTAAGCAGGAGCACTTGAAAACGAAACGGAATAATTAAGCTATGCGTTTATATCATTTCCACGTATTCTCATTCAGAGATCTGCAACATATTATTCCCGAGCATGCTACTCTAAGCCGATTTCTAGGAAATATATATATTTCACTGCTTAAATCTTACAAATAAAGGCAGTACTTCAACACATCTACATCAGCTCTAGTGTCAAACAAATCTTGTTTTCCTGGTAGGAGGTTCTCTTGCAAATGATTGAAATAGATGTGCCTGTGTCATCAGCGGAGATGAAATACAGAAGAGCAGAATGATCTCAATGGAATTTGCATGATGTTCTGCTCCAAACTTCGGTTCGTGTAAGCCTGTTAAAGCTGTCTAATGCAGTAGGGGCTCAATCCCAGCTTTGCAACTCACTGTGTTACTCACTTTACCCGTCTAATCAAGGAATACTCTTGAAAATTCGTGATACGGACAATATCAGGCGCTAATCCAGCTTTGTCAACACTTGAGCAGAATATGGAGGACATAGAATTGGTCTTCATGATATTTGTATGGACTCCATTCATTTACAATTTCTTCGAGTTTTTAATTTTCCTCTTGTTTTTCTTTGTTTCATGCTGGTTTCGTTGGTGCATAAATACCTTGTAAGATTAAATTAGTATGCTTACAGAAAGGCAAATATTATGAATTTCTATTAACGATATATTTCAGATAATAATTGAGTAATAGAAACGTAAATCAGTGTTTTCACCAAAACCCTTAAGATATTTGATTCAAAAATATAACATTCAAAAATATTTGATAAGGTATTATTAACTATACATCATCTAAAATATTTTTTTGAATAAAATATTTATACAGTTATCAAGTAAATTTTCTTTTGAATACACTAAATGCGAAAAGTTATAATTTTATTTAATTTTACTTAATACATTTCCTACAATTGTCTGATTGGAGATTTTTAAAAAAATTTGAATCATGAATACGAAGGATTCAAGAACGGGTTTCATAATTTCGAACCTTGATTAAGTGACGAGAATGACACTTAAACTAGTAACCTCTCTCCAAACTTGTACACCAAAAGGTTGGAATTCAGCATCAACATATTCAATATGCATTGCCTCCTTCAACACTGAGGGTTTTCAGTGTCAGCAGAACTCGAACCCACGACACTGTCCCTAATTTTACGACCATAATCACCAGGCTACTGCGGCCATAAAAGTTTTAAGTGCACAATGACTTACACTGATTATCAGCTGATGGATTTCATATTATAATGTACAGTTAGTTAGTAAAATAATCAAATAAATCGTCAATCATATAAATTGAAAAAGCTTTGTCGAATTACAATAATAAAAAATAATAAATAATTTTAACTACAACATTTACTTTTCTTAATGACTACTTTATTTAGGCACTTAGATATTTTCGTGAAGAAACAAAGCCCTTTAAAAATTATGTTTCTCTTTGTTCAACAACCTGATGGATAAAAATAGTATAATTTTCTGCACAAATAAATTTTTAAATCGTTTATTGAATTTTGTAAATATTTTTAGGAACGCGGAAGTCCTATACGTAGAAGAGAATATTTATTAACAATGAAATAAAAACCACATGCAGTTTTATTTTCGTAGAGTTTTAGCTTCCCTTTACTCTATCCAACTCTACAGAATTCTTTCATCCGTGACTATTTTTAGAGTGAAAAAAATTACGCATGTATTTTTCTTGCTATTGAAACCATTATTTTTGTTTTTGGTAAGTTAGAAATAAATGATAGCTAGTAAGTTGTTGCTCACTAAGTAATGGCATCAGTATGTTCTTACTCGTCGGGGATGACCTGAATATTGTTTTCACTGAGCTTAGGCCTGCAAAAAAGCGAACAAATAAAACTGCTTTGTTTTTCTCTCTAAACTGGAAGATCACTTGATTTATGGGGTAAAAAAAGTTAGTTTTCCTTCGCTAGCTGTCGAAAGTAAACTCCAATGGAATTCTTTCCACGGTTTTATGACTAGACTCCCTTAAATTTCTTATTTGAAAATGCTTTTCCTTCGACTTTTTAAGAAGGAAGGAAGCTTCCAAGTTAAAATACTTTTTCTCTTAATGAAAAATATTATATTTTCTTAAAAACAATATAAAAAGTATAGAAATCTTTAAGGACAAAATAACAGTTTAACAATATTGTTCAGATTTTTTTTTCAGTAAAATTAATTTTTTGAGAAACGTAATTTTTAATGAACAAAAGCTTTTATTAAGGAAACAAACTCAAAGCATTTGTGAATACTTACATTATTATGGAGATTTTATGGTTCTAACAAAATTTTATTCAGGTCCAACGTGTATACTTACATACTAAAAAATCTTTCAGATTTTTATAACATGAGAATATCATACCTAGCTGTCTCATGCAACAAATAATGTAATTTATAACACTTTATCCCACAATTAAATATAGTACTTTAATGTTAGTTTATCATTTATCACATGATTCTAAAAGCATTAATAATATTTCTCAAAAGAGTAGAACATGATGGAACACATGAATGCCGCAAGAACCATAATATTTCGAGATTTTCATCTTGTCATGTGGTTTAAATGTATTTCAAAGCTTTGAATATTTAATACAGGGATAAGGAAGAAAATTCGGATATATTGAATTGACAAAAAAATCGATCACATTGCCAAAAATTGAGAAATAAAATGCTGGTATCATTTAAGAAAGCAATTTCGAATCAGCTATATTTGGTCAGAGTGATTCAGTTGCTCAAAACAAAAAAAATGTGGATTTCGCGAAAAAAAAATTAAATCACTTTTGTTTACATTGTACTTTTATCTTTTCGAGTTTATTTCTTATTTGCCTTTTTAAATAAGTAATATATCATTTACGTGTCCTGCATTAAATGGATCTGGCCGACTCTATAATGTTCGGCAATAATTATTATTAATTTGAAACAGCTGCACATTTCCACTTTAACAATATAATTCTATATCATGCTTCTTTTACACCAATGTCTCATTGAAACATATACAACTAATGGCACCTATTTCTCCAAAAGTATATATCTCTGAAACAAAATCTACTTATCTATAGTGCTCCAAATGATGGATATGTTTTGCTTGTTTTTTCTAACATGTGTATTGAATTTTTTTTTCTATGTTAATAATTTTCTTTTCTATGTACTAAAGTTCCTTTAACTTTTTTTTGGCCCACACGCTTTAATGAAAGGCATCTACCGAGTCCATATTTCAAATACATTTCATTTCTGCCAGGTCTCTTCCCATGTTTTTATAAAATATTAACATTTGTTTAAATTAAATGTCGAAAGAAATAATAAAACAAACTTAAATAAAACGTCGTAATAACTTATATAAAAAGACGATTTAATAGTTAAAAACAAATAATGTTTCATTTTCTTTCACAATGCATTAAAAAACAAAGAAACAATATATATTACAAAAATAATATGCTAAGTAGGAGCAGATAAATGCAGTTGCTACGTAAAAAATTTCGAATAAAATTTTATATATGTTGTTGTTACTTATGCCACCTGATCGATATTAACATCAGATCAAGGTCCACAAAATTCATCACAACTAAGGGCAGATTGTTACGCCTGTCGTTAGCCTTAGCTTTAAGTACCATGCAGGTGACAGTACGATTTTGCCCGGTTCCACCCCAATTTTTGAGAGAGAACACCCTAGGGGTGGTCAGGGCCTTCCACCTCTGTTCCCCTTCCACCAACTTCACAAGAGAGCTTGCGGCTTGACGGCTATTTAGAGTACTCCCTGCCGCAAAGGCACTATACATTTACAAACTATCACGCTTTCTCCGGGATTTGGACCCAGGTCTTGAGGCACCGCAGTCAGTGTCACTAACCGCTATACTGGAGGGGCGTCTTAAAATGTTATTTATTGAAAACGTATATATGAAAATATTTATTCAATTTAAATAAAATTTTTACTTCGTCTGAAAGAGATACATTACTATAAGAAGTTTTGTTGTTGTGACTAATGCAACCTGCCTGACGAAGTCAGATCGAGGCCCGCCAAATTCATCGCGGTAATGTGCTACAATGTTTATGTCTGTCGTTAGCCTTAGATTTGAGCACCATGCAGGTGATAGAACGATTTGGCTTGGTTCCACCCCAATTTAGAGGAAGAAAACCGTGGGTGGTGGCTAGGGCTTCCCATTTCTCTTCCCCTTCCACCCACCACAAGAGAGGACTTGCGGCTCGACGGCTATTTAGAGTTTTACATAAATACAAAACTTTTATCATCAATATCTAATTAGCTATAGCTGAAAATGAAATCCCCATATTTTCATCTCTTCTAATTTATACATTTTTTTTTCTTGTTCAAACTCTCTTGAACCTCTCGAAATTTCCCCTTGGAAATTCCTTCTTTGCACCTCCCTTTTGAACAACATTTAATTTAATTTTTCTAATACATGACATACAATGCAGATAATTATTTGTATGTCTCTTTAATATATACACATTTGAATATTCAAGATTAAATTCTTCATATAGATAGTTTTTTATGAAATTGAAGCTTTGTAAATTAACCATTAAAGCACACAAGAAGCTTGGAAATGTATTTTGTAAATTAAATCAATCAAATATACAATTCAAACAACATTAAAAGAAACTATTAATTTCTTAATAATTGGTTTCATCGGTTAGATTATTAATCACTCAAATGAGATTAGCAGTATCTTTATATTTATATCAATTTGAATTTATTATAATCGCAAGAACTTAATGCATTCAAAGTATTTTTCTTTAAATGTTTAATCAAGCTTTTAAACTACAGAAAAATAGAAAAGGCTGGCGTTATTAGGAATTTTACATTATATATTTTTATATAGGCTTATTTGAATAAATATAGTTTTCTGAACAGTGACTTGCCCATTAAAATAGATTAAATTTGTTTGTTTCAATTTAGGTAACTATAGTTTATTCAAGTGACTAAACTGACACATTTTAAAATTAAAAATAGTTTTTAAATGATAAAGTAGATAAAAACGGATTCTAGAAATAATAAATGATAAAGTAGAAGAAATGGGATTCTATATATAGAAATAGCTAAAATGAATTTACAACACAAGTTATATTATCCGAACAAATAAAAAGAACATCGTTTATTCTTCCATAATTTAAGAAATCATTATTTTTTTTAAATCCACAACAATGCACCAAAAAAAAATTCCGAAGATATTGTTTTTCATCAATGAGTTTGTTAACATTTGGTATTTGAGTTTAGTTTTCTGATAACCACATAAGACCTTGAGGCATTCGATGGTATTCCTTTTGGGGTTTCTCTAAGCTTCAAAGCAATCAATTGGAAAAGAAATTGAAATTCAAAAAGATGACTGGAATTGAGTTTCTCACAGGTGAGCCCCACCAAAGACGTTTAGAAAAAAACACATTCCAATGCTAGAATGATTCTCCAAAAATGATTTCCCAAACAGCAGTGAAAGAAAATCCACACACACACTCGCTACATCACACTCTTTCTCTCAATATATCTTTTTTTTTTCGCTTCTTTCATCAGGGAAGAAATCATTTTCAGTTTCAAATTCATTTTCTTCAAGACACTCTTTATCCCTCTTTCCCCAAGGAAAGTTCTTGGTTTGCTGAATCCGATTGAATAATAAATTCCGAACCTATTTATTAGCCCATTCTTCTGACTGTCAGCTCTCAGGATTATTATCCTTTTTTACCGTTGGTCTCGGATATTAAAGAATTCGAACATTTGTCCAATTTCCAAATTATTCCTACAAAGGTAAATAATGGTGTGAAGAACGTCAAACTTGTTTCTGAATGTACATTATGTTGTAATGCATAAAAGTGTACTACGAAAGATTACTAATATGCAAATAATGTTGAAGTTACAAAAATATAAGTATAATGAATAATTTGATGCTCTCTTTTTAAGCCGGGAAAAGACACGCATTCGGAGCTAACTTTAGTAGTCATGCGGGGTGACTGAGTCACCCCAATCCTTTTTTTTATAATTATTTTTATTAGACACGATAGAAATCGTAATTCCAGTAAATAATTTAGTGAAGAAAAAGTACATTTACTTGCTTTAAATGACTTTTCCACCTACCTTTTATAATTTGGGAGAAAATGCAATCAAACTGAACTAAAATGTTTCAAATATGCTTAATTTTAATAAAGAATACAAATCACACACAGGAATGATATTTGCAAGTAAAACTGTCATTTTGTTGAAGTTATTGCAGTTCTATTGCCCTTTGTTGATCGGCAAATAGTATGTTGAACGTTTTCTTACTTGTGTCTTTTCAACAGTGCACAGTGTGCCTTGTGGTACATTTGTAGCTTCTTGGGTAGTTTCTTAGGTAGCATTTTAAAACTTCCTTTTCAACTCAAAAGTTTCAAGTTTGTCACTTTTCTCAAATAATTTTCGCTTCAAGGATTAATATCCATTATTCCATCATGTTCTACCTTTGCTTAATCAGTTTCAACTTCATCCAATACAGATCACACAGATACCCATTTCTTTCTTTATATTCTGTTCATTTATATTTTATTATGTTCATTTACATTTATAAACCACAATGCAACAGCAATTAAAACCACAAAATCGTTCACAGAGGAAAAATTTAGCCCGTTCATGGAAAACATTTGGAATAAAAGTGGTCAAGCGGGCAACTCAGTCACCCCAAATACCTCGATTGTAAGAAAACGTTTGCCCCTCTTTATAAAGAAGTATAAATGTGACAAACACATTTAAATTCCAATGAAGACTGTCATACAGAAGGATAATGACACAAGATCCATTTTGGTAACAAATAAACAGTTTTCCGAGAATTAAAGATTTTGTGAGCCTGGGGTGACTATGTGCCCCGCATGACCACTCTCGGTTCAATGGGATATTACAGTAAGACATGATTATTCATTCAAACTGAAAAAGAAAAAGGAATATACAGTTAAAAAATTAAACTTTAAAAATATGTTGTTTTTTTTATTGATCCTAAAACTTTAAAAATACCTAACTCATTTTTTATCACATATGCGACATTTTAACATATTAGATTTTTTTCATAACTCATAAAGCATATAGAACTCATGCCTAAAACAGCTTCTTAACGTAAAGTAGATGTTATTATCTAGAACTATATATTTTCACATACAAAATACGTAGAAGCCTGCAATGTAATTTTTAATAAAAAATACATATGGAGATGACGGATTTAGTTGTGAAAAATTATTTTCCAAATACTTACATTTATTCCTAATGGGATATAGTGGTCTTCGTATTAAATATTTAAGTTATTTTAATAACTTAACTCTTTTAAGTTTTTTAAAGACATCATCAACAGACCGAATTGTTCGCTAAAAAAAGTTAGATTTAAAAATTTTGTAATTGGAGAAATATGTGACATAAGTAAATATTTTACAAGAGACGATTTTTCCTTTTTCATTTCCAAAGAAAAATATTGCAGACTGATTTTTTAGAACTTGATGTAGTAATTTACGTAAAAATGGATTTCGTGACTGTTTTCTGAAATAATGGGATTTATTTATTCAAAAAATGGGAGAAAGTGTTTGATAAAAACAAATAATAAGTTTCAAATTAAATGCAAAGAAGTATATCTTTAGGTTCTTTCGAGAGTTTATTTCCCCAAAAACCCAAAAAAAAATGATATAACAAAAAAAAAAAAAAAAAAAAGAAAGAAAGAAAAGACTTGATACCTTAATGATGGTGAGAATATTTAAAAATGTTATTTTTCATGAAATGCATGCGTTTATATATTACTTTATAATAAAACTTTTTTTGATTTCTTTAAAAAATTTTTATTAGCAGTAATTTAATTAACTTCCTATAAATACCTTAATTTCTTAGGAAAAGAAATTAAAAAGAGACAATTGGCTTTTCTATTAAAGTGTAAAAATCAGTTTCATCAGGAACAAAACAATTTGGAAAGAATGTACTTGTACGTATTCATTTTAAACTAAATAATATGTATAAGCTATACTAAAAAGTAAGGTTTTTAAAAAAATAAGGGAAAAAGATGTTTAATTTGTCACTTTTTGTTTCTCGATGCTTCATAATTAAAATGTTTTATGCATTTTGCAAGCACTTTAAGTACATTTATGTATTCGTATGTTTCACTTGATGAGAAACATTTAATTTACAAGAAAATACCAATTTTCAAAGTGTGCCTTGCAAGTTAATAGCATTAGCTCTTAAATGCAATAAGTAACAATAGTATATTTCTTCTAAATTTATTACATATATTTTAAATGAAAGTATTATACATAGCATTTGATTGCATTTTTATCTCATTCTTTGAATAATAACAGTGAGTTCACAATTTTTAAACACTTCAGAAAAATTTTGAAAAAATATATTCATGTACCCCATATACCTTTTCAAATATAGAGCTAAAACAGAGAAAAATATACTTGATATTTTGAATAGCAATGTTTTGCGTAAGACATTATTTATTACACCCAAAGATTTAACTAGACACATGCAGGTTTTTGCATTTGTTTCCTTGAAAAAACAAATTTGTAAAAGATCTGTATTTGTCAAAAAATGAAAAATTATTTAATTTTGCCGTGCCTTCTGAAGTTTATATACAAACATATACACTCGCACACACATATACATACATATATACACATATGTATATATATGTATATAGTGTGTGTATGTGTGTGTGTGCGTGTACATGAGCATTTAATGTTTCTAAAAAATGAAGACCTATCAGATATTACGCTTTGTTTGTTATTCTAACGTTGAAAGCAAGCAGCTGCTTTCAATGCAGTGCAAACTGATGTCTCTTGCCTTTGATTTGGTCGATTTGGTTTATGTTGTGTATTTAATGATATTATGCAGTTCATTATCTTTTAGTTGAAGTTACAGATGGAGGGTAATGCTTGAGAAAGTTCGGGCTATGACCATAAAAAGAAATGAAATAGGATTCGATTTTCAAGGTTGTATTCTTTTCTAAATCCAGTGATCGTGTCACATCTCACGGCATTTTAAATTTTTGATTACCATGAAAACTAGGAAAATATTCCAGTAATGAATTTTCTTGAAGTAAAAACAGAATGATAAAGTAGATGCTTCACAAGTTTTGTGCTTTTCCAGTCATATCATTCCTCTAGAATTTGTTGAAGCTTGTAATGTAAAATAATATAAAAATGCTGAAAATATTCAACCACAATGCCTGAGAACTTCGTATGGTATTATGTTGATAACTGAATACACATACACTATCATGTGATATTCTTAAGTCATTTGTCTTTTAATGAACGATGTATTAAAAAAATTATATTAATACTAAATAAGTGTGTGTGAGTATTTGTGTGTCTATCTCTCTCTCTCTCTTTCTCTTTCTCTCTCTAGAGAAGCATTCATTGCACACAGAAACAAAAGTAATTTACTATATTAATTTATTTTTATTTAACTTTCAAAACTAGCTAAATTGTTAAAATCACGATACTCTGATTATAGTGCATTAAAAAGTTAATATACACTTCTTAAACAAAATTAAAAATTGTCTTTGTTAGCTGCCTTTCGTGTGATAATTTATTTCAAGAATCTTGGTTTAACAATACGACGAGTTTTGAAAAAGCGCTTGACAGTGTTCACCATTACTAAGATACGCAGAAAATCCAAAAAGTCAGTCCTCTCAAAGCATATTCAAATGAAACTATTGAACCAGGAGCAAATCAGAATCAGAAGAGAGAAATAGTTTTCAAAAATACTTCAACATAGACTCAGATATAATTAATAGCCTCCGAACTTTTATCCGTGAAGTCAAAATGAAAAGAAAAGTAAAAATCCGGTGAAAATCAATCAAACCATAAAGAGGCAAAGAGAGCTGCACAACGCACAAGAAATCTCTTTCATCAAGCAAGAGCCACTAATAAAACTATATCAACTTCAATTTGTTTGGAAATCAGAATCAAGAGCTGTAGAGCTTGGCATAACAGGTTTGTTTACGGTGTGCATAAGTAGTAGCTGCCACACACAGTTGGGTGTAATATATTCCAGTAAAAGAAATGCAGCTCTCGTAATTAATCTCTCTACGTCAATTATCGCCGCTTAGAGATTACTTTCAACAACCAAGGAGAAAAATTGAAGTAACCATTTCTCCCTCAGGACTCAGCGGGAAATTAAATTTTGGCTCACAATAAACCATTTCGCGGTTTGGGTCGAGAATGCCTACGGCACAGGTTCGGAATAAACGATTGGAATTTTTCCTGTTTGAAGATGCGATGTAATGCTTTTTTTCCCTCTTTCGCCTCATCCCTTCTTTCAATTTTTTCTCTCCAAACATTCTTGTAGGTGTGTCGCGTGGATATATATTTAAATCGTTTAAGTGTTGGCGTGTGAAGTATTTCAATTAATAGGGGGAATTTAATCTTAAAAGTAAGCGAGAAGGAAAGGCGAAAAGAAGAGGATTTTCTTCTCACTTTTCTTATGGTTTGCTTTGGGTTGTGTAAAAAAAAAGCTCTCTCAAATTCCAAACTTATTTTTTTCCCTTTATTTGATTAGCTGTAATAGCCAGAAAATATGATTGGAACTCAATCCACTGATTTAAAGAATCTTTATTTATTTACTGAGTTTATTTACTTAACTTCTAATGGTTAATAAAATAAATTGTCAATGCACTTGCTTTGGAAAGTAGTACATAAAGCAATTCAAACTTTAAGAAAATTTGAACTGCATGCAATATGAAATAAATGTAAGTAATTAAATTTATAATTTAAACAACTAATCATATACCACGAATAATTATATATTGGTGAAATTATTAACTATGAGTACTGAATCTACTGTTACCAAAATGGAATTGTAAGTATATTGAATATTTGATCCAATTTTAATTCGCTTTAAATTACTAGTCTACGGTTATTGTCCAATAACAACGGTAAACAATTATTAATATGTGGAAAATTAATTAGATACATTCATTTTCATGTCTGCATTTCATTGTTATTTAGGAAATTTGTGGTGCTTTGATAAATTTAATAACTGTATTATGAATAGGTTCATTCTTAAATTAACAATAACAAATTTAGCTTTTAAAATATATTTCATCTTTAAAACTTTAAAAGCACTTAAAGCATAAAACATTTATAGTTTTACCTTAATTACTATTAAACATAATACATTACTTGATTTACTGCCTCTTTCTCACTGAACATAATTCATTATTTAATTTGATGCATCTTCCACAATGAACATAATTCATTATTTAACTTAATGCCTCTTCCACTCAGACTACTATTGTTACAAGAGGGTATACTTGAGAAAGAGTGTGAACAATGTCTGTTCAGTATCATAAAACTGTATCTTTTTTTATCTATTTATGAAATAAATTTGAATATTCTTCGCCATTGTTAATTCTCACTGGAAGCAATAAAACTAGATGTTATGAAGCAAACACATTCCTGTAGTGGAAATACGGAGTTCATATATTACTCCAAGTTCCTTTACTTTAAAAATCATCTTTCATGTATCTATTCCCTGTAGTCGAAATGAAGTGTTGGATGTTGGTTGAATAATAAATTAAGCTTTCTTCTATAGAAAATATATCATTTGGAATTTACATTACAAATCCTCCCATTTGCAGCCTAGCATTGCACTAACTGCTATATATCGGGATGACAAATTATTCAAATGCTTCTGGTTGTTAGATTATTACTCTGAGATGTACGATCACATTCCTAGAATTTATAATATTACATACATAATGAGAACCCAAGACATTTTTAGAACTGGAATTTAGAAGTAAGTATATTCTTCTTGTTTAAAAATATATGTTGGTTGTTAATATTTTATGAATTCGAAATACCACGAGAGACAAAATTTGAGGATATATGATATTAAATTGTTGTTTTATAATTCTGAAATCATAAATAAACATATAGTAATTACTGCTCTTACTTATTTCATGTAAGAAAAATTTTAGAATTTGTAACTCATTAGGTTTGTTATTTTTATTAGTTCGTATAAATATAATATAGTATAATAATGTAAAAGTGCGCGGGATTTTTTGTTTTATTTTTTTTAATCACCTGCACCATTTGGTAGAGTAAATGTAAATATCGAATAATAAATTTAATTTGAGTGTTTACTATATATATATATATATATATATATATATAATAGAAAAAATATTACTATTCAACTTAACTAAAAATGGATATTCCTAAAAATTATTATAACCAAATAACTTGTAAAACACTAAGAGGAAACACATATATCCAAATTAATATTTATTATTTCAATGGTTTGAAAGATTTTTTGGCTATTGTTTAAACCAGGGATGGGCTGACTTTTCCAGAGTACGTTTTACTTTTAATATTTTTAAGGTGTTGAAGCCTACCTAGTGGCGTAGGTGAGGCTATTCTGTATTAAAATTGTGTGTATTTTCTTTTTTTAACACTTTTTTTCGACATTCTACCCCTGTTTTAAGATACGACGGATTACAATTGTTGTTATAGTCTGTTTCATACTGAGATGCATACGAAAGAAAAGAAATAGGGGTGAGCAGAAACATACAAAACGAACACAAAAGAGAATAAACTATTTTTTACAAACGATGATCCCAGCATAGAACAGAAGGGGTGCGCTGCTTTCCATTCGAGAGAGACGGGAATCCATTTCAGGCGAAAGTACGACTTCTATTTACCGGATATATCCACGCCTTATTCAGGATTCGAACCCGAGCCCACTCGATTACAAGCTGAGTATTATAACCACCATGCTAGGAAGGGCGGTAAAGAATTACTATTTTTACTAAGAAAACACAACTAACACAAAATTGTCAAGTTGAATACTAGAACAACTGTGTGTGTGAGAGAGAGGGGGAGAATAAGAGAGAGTTTTTACAAGACCATGGAAAGTGGACGTATTGAAGGCAGTAAATAGGGAACATATGTAAACCGATGAATCTGAAATATATGTATGTACTTAATTTGTCCATTGTTGAATCATCACGGGATGTGACATCAACACAAGAATCTAAGCCTGTGGAAGCACTGGGTGTGGAGTGATGTCTCAGTAGCCAATTCCGTTTAAGCGTGGGAAGAGCTGATCATCAACATTTATTATTCCTTTTATTTGGTGCGTGGGGAAAAATTCATTTATACGGCTGCCATCGCAGAGATTACTTTATTTCCACTAACAGCGGCAGTGAACATGTTAAGCGACTTCGTGCACTTCTAATCAAGGTACATATGTCGTCTACACATTTACAGAAAACACAGTCGCATCAGTTGTGAAAAGCCAATTCGCCATTTTAGTTTACGTCAATGTTCTTTAATTATATTTATTTTAGTATGCGCGTTTTGAGTCTTAAATCACCCCAAAATGTCGCAATGGTCCACCGGTCGATCGCGATCGACTTAATGCCCATCACTGAATTAAACTCTTAACAAGCTCTTTGTGAAATATGCTATCAAAAGAATTGCGAATATTAGCAATTACTTAGTTTTTAAGGAAAACGCCTATGTTTTATTTACCGTCGACCAATTTCGTCAAACGTCACCGAATGCCGCGATTTATAGTCATTGTGGAAGTCCTTTACATGCGCGTACGAACACAGTAATACTATGTAAGATGAATTTTGAATGGCGACATCTTTTCGTTTGGTGAACTTGGCCATAGGTATAATGCATAAGAACTGTAGAAACAGTAGGACACCGAATTCATTCCAATAAGACATTTCTTTGATTGAATATGCATTAATTTCTACATTTCAAGGCCTTATAAAAATTTCTCTAGGATTGTAATACTTATTTTCCTTTCTTTGTTGAACCTGTGACAGCAACGTAATGATTAGAATTGTATTTCTTTTACATTGAATGAGATATACAGGCGAAACTCCACTTTATGAACCTCTATTTTGTGAATATATCTACTTTTTTTGAACTTTATTAACTTTTTACTGGAACCAAGAGCGCAATACGTATAAAAAATGAATCATTATTTAACGAATTTTCTACAAAACGTTCGTTTTTGTTTTCGGGATTTAGCGACTTCGTAGAATAGAAGTCTGATTAAATTTCGTAAATATAGTGAGCTTTTTTTAAAATTTTCTTTAAATTTTAAATTAATAAATGAAAGCTGTCAGAGAGAGAGAGAGAATACTCTCATACAAATTAATTTTTTCCTAACATCTTTTATTTTTTTTAAATTTGTCGAAAATTATTTATTTTCCGTAGAATTTATTATAATTTAAAGCCTTTAAAAATATCTTTTAGCATATATATATCATTTTTTAACAAAAAATGGTGAACTTGTTATTTATGAATATAATAAATCTCACTGAAGCTGAACATATTACAAATCTGAATAAATCTTGTAAACGTATGATAGAATTTCCAGACTGAACCATAGTCATCTTCTTTTAGCTTTTAGTGCGAGAAATTTCGAAATTTTGTCTCGAAAAGTTTCTTTGAAAGAAACTTAGATGAAATGAAGATCGAAGTTTTGTGAAACTTGACACCTAAAAAGTAAAGTAAGAAACGTCTAAAACTTTTCACAATTTATAACCATATCTTTTAAACTAGCATGCCTAAAGCCGCACAATTTATTATGGCACCTATTTATTTTTTTTCTCAAATGGATCATACATATATTTATAAAAATTCTCCTTCACAGCTTTACAGCTACAGTATGAGTGAAGAAATCCTGATAGATTTTACGAAAGTCCCTGTATAGTTAGAATAACCTGTCTAGTGACTTAAGTAGTTTCGCTTTACGGCACATATTTTGAGATAGACAGAAACAAAGATGCGTGTATGATTAAAGGCTTGCTTAATGTTACTTCTATATATTTTGAATCCAAATTAAAATCACGGCAATTTCTTAAAAGTTCACACATTATTAAAAGAAAATTAGATCTTATATTTAATAGATTCATATAATTGCACAAAAACTTTCACAAGATATTATTGGTAACAATTTTTATTTCTAATAAAGTAACAATGATTCGCTTCAATAAATGTAACCATATTCGTAATTAAATATACACTTACTTAAAATTTGGGCCACCTATCCGGTATAGTGGTTAGTGACGCTGACTGCTGTGCCATAGGGCCTCGAATTCCGAAGAAGTCATGAATGTTTATAAATGTATAGTGCCTTCTTTGCATAGGCTTCTCTAAATAGCCTTTGAGCTGCAATTCATCTCATGAGGTTGGTGAGAAGTGAAGAGAGGTGGGAGTCCCCTGGTCTCCCCCAGGGTGTTCTCCCTCATAATTGGGGTGAATTCAAGCAAAATCGTACTGTCCTCTGCATGGTGCTCTATGCTAAGGCTAACGACACACGTAAAAATTAAGCCCTTCACCGTGATTAAATTCGTGGACCTTTATCTAATGTTCCCGTCAATCAAGTGGCATAAGTAACAACACCAACAGTAAAATTTGAATATTTCATAACAAATTCTATTAAATAATTCAATTAGAAATATGTAATGCTTTAACAAAAGAAACGACTTTGCCAACAGAAATCGATCGATATTATATGCATTATGTGTGCGTGTGTGCAATATCAGTGTCAGTTTCTTTCAACCATGATACTTATTGCTATTAATTAAATTAGAGCAAACATTGACAGCATAAATTTTTCTCTTCGAAGGTCTTTATTATTCTTATGTTTATTCATTTATGTGATTTAACTGTTTACTTTGTGACGGCTCTATCTGCGTCCTTCTGATTAATAAATACTCTTTGGAAATATTTGGTCCTTAAAAAATATTTATTTGCAACGAGCCCTCTGAAGAAGAGAACGTGATTATGTAGATTAGGTCTACTATATATAGTCTAAGCTTTCAATCTAGAGAGAGGATAGTTAGGTAGCGGAACAGAGATTAATCAAATTTATAGTAAAACACAGATATTTGTTAGTTGATAATTATAATAATTATGGGGACGATTTGTCACTAGAGATTGAATAGAGATTAGATAGCTAAAAAGACAGTGTATTCGAACCTGAAGTAAGGGTATTGGTATTTAAAATATTCTCATACTTCACGTACCTTGTTAACTGACTCCATACAGCTTTAATTGGGTGCATATTTTGGTTTTGATTTATTGAGCTTGTTTTGTCGATTGTGTTATAAATAAATTAACTGATTTTGGACAGGGCTACTCTTCATTCCCTTTCTCCCACATCTCTAAGCGTGGCTCCGAGATCCTTACAGCTTCAACACTTATTTACAGTTTTGCTTTCGTTTCCTTTAGATCGTTTTGTATATATTTTTCTAACTACCTCTCACTCCAAACAGAATTACATAAAAAAGTAATTCACTTAACATATATAGCCCAACAACTAAGAAATACAATGTTAAAAAGTGCACACATATCACTTAACAATCAGTTGAAGTTCTGGGTACAGAAAACACGAATTTATGTGAAAGAAGACAAATTTCCTTGAATGCTGAATATGTATGCAACAATTTTCATCATTTTTTAAGAAGTTTCATCGCGCTTTATTCCTCATGAAATAGATTTTATACTTATATTCTCACGCAGCACACATCAGTATGAGCTTATCATGTTATTATATCAAACTGACTTTTTTGTATAATTTGCATAAAAGAAAATGCACTACATTACAATCTTTCAAATGCAAATGCGTGAGGGAATGTAAGCTATTGTACAGTGAGATCTTCCTTATCTCGTTTTAAGAAACAAGATTTTCTTTATTATCCAAATAAAAACCAAAGCTAATCCATTCACAAAGTTTTTCTTCATTTGAAGCATAAAAACACATTTGCAGTCTAAATGGGTTTTTATTTCTTTTTGTTTCCACCTGAATAAATATTTATGAATGTATAAAATTCGTACGTTCAAGCAAAATAACAATTCCCAAAATACAATTTTGAATTAAATTTAAAATTTGATGCAGCACTCAGAATTTGTGTTTGATATCGCAATATTGTGTTCTAGGATTCAAGAATACTTTGTAATTGTTTTTTCTACCTTTAACTCTTCAGTAAAGTTATTATTTAAGAAAAAAAAGATCCATCATTGTGCGTGTTAATTGATACATTATGATAATTTATGTACCTTATACATTTGGAGGAATCGAAAAGTATTCTTATAGAATTTCAAAATTTGTCTTTGCAGAAAAGATGTTAAATGGTATTTCGATATAAAAATATTAAATAAAAATTAATTTTTACTTTAAGTACAAGGGAAATGAAGTTTAGGTATTATTTTTTATAGTAAGAAGTGAATTAATTTTTGTTAAGAAAAAACAAGCAATTGATTTTTTTTTACATGTATTGCAATGGATAGTTACAAGAAAAAGATAGCAGGTAGATTTAACAGCTCCGTTCATATTTAATTTTTTCAAAACCTACTGTCGAAATTACAGTGCACGATAAGCAAATCAGACTAATGCGAGGAGAAAGAGCTGGGGATATGAAATGCTGCAATGCACATTGTAATAGTCACTTCTCAGTACTCACTTAACAATAATCATTGATTTTAGTTATCTACAGAGTTTCCGAGCTTAAAGTATTCAAATTTATGGCTTATTATTATGGAACTACCTATCAGAATGTAATAAACTGCTCATCCTTGGGTTGGAAACCCCTCCTAGATTTTTTTGCGTCTACCCAGTGATACTTACCTGTGGCCCACCGACATTTTTTGAATGACCCGGTCATGGCTAATTGCACTAAAAATTTATATTATTGGAGAAAATGTTCTAAAAATTTAGCAGAAAATTCTACAATCAAGCAATCAAATATATCAATTTGTTTTTTCAATAGTAGAATATAAGCAAGATACTTGGTCCTAGATGGAAGGAAATAGAAAATGTATGCCATAATTCAGTGACAAATTCATTAAAAAACGATTTTGTATGTGTGTGTGTTTTATCCAAAAATGAGTTTTAATATTTTGATCACTTGTTTGTTAAGGCGTTATTTAGCTAATACTAAAGAATAGGGACCAAATTCGGAATATTTTTTCAGATATAAAAAAGTACTCAAACGTTAATATTATATTCTGGCTTCACTATTCTGTAGAGAATCACTTATTTTATCACACTACTCATTTTTATCCGAGTTCACACATTTTTTTTTTCTTTTACAAAATGTGTTTTGCATTTTTTCCCAATACTGTAATGCTAATTGAGCTATTCCTTTACATGTTAAAAGGAGAGAAAAAACTTTTTATTTAGGAAATATTTTGAAATTTTAAAAAACTATATTATAAGCAAATACATGAGCTACAATGTCACAATTTTTTATAAAAATTCAAGCATTTTTTTTGTCTGAAAATGTGCTCCGCGTCAAATTCACTCTCTCGTAGATATGGCGAAAACAGCCTTAATGTTGCTTTGTTATTATAGTGTGTTTTTTCCATTATCTACATGTTGCATCCAGCATGAAATAACTCTCAAGTGTATGTGGCCCGCGTGAAATACCTATTTTATGTATGCGTCCCGCAAGATATACCTATCATGTGTTTGCGGCCCAGTGGAAAAAAAGGTTGAGTGCCTCTGTTCTAGCTCAATCAGCTGCACGTGCCCGCATTATTTTTCAATCGCAGGTGGTAAACTTGTTACAATGACTTCATTAGTAAAGATGTGGATGAGCCAGCGAAAGATTCAATGATGTAGTAGAGCAATGATAAGTACCACACAAATTTAAGAGTACTGGAGTTATTGTATAAAATAAGTCTTAAAAATAATTTTTAAAAAAAAATCAACATTTTTAAGTATAAAGTTTTTCTTTTTCCCTAAATAGTCTTAATTCAATAATGATTTGACATTTGGTTTTTGATATTAGCGAAGTAATACTTTAAGAAGAACTTGATAATCCGTAGTCTATTCTGGAATATTAAATTATTCATTAATCATGTTTAGTGTAGAAAAGTCATCCACCCTCTCCATCAATGTCAAAACATGACAACAGATAGATCCTAGCTCCACGTATATCCCATAAAAGTGACAGATATAAATGAAAATGACTTACAAACTATGTTCTTCGTTTAAATATGTTGATATCTAGAAATTATATCTGATAGGATGGGCGCTCCCACTACCACCCTTCTTATATGACATAACATGGAATTCATTTTATTATGTTCAGACCCCACCCTTTAGCTTATCAATGATTATATATTACATTATTAGCTATTTGTTTCTCTTTAGGTTTAGATTGTGTTCTCAAAGACACATTCAAAAGGTGTCATTCATAACACTCCTACCCAAATATTTCGCCAATCATGCAGCAAAAGTCATTTTATTGTTTTCATGTCTTACATCAGAAGTTCTCAAACTTTTCATAAAGCCCTCGAGTAGCTGAACAGTGCGACGTTAATATTCAATCAATCAATCTCAAACTTTTCGTCTCATAGATCCCTTGCTGTGGTTTTTGGTTTGGGGTCGACCTCTGCTTACCTAATATTGAATTCTCTAAATTTTGTCAACTTAAATGTCTTTTTCACAGCTGGTATAGAAGTAGCTACTTACTTTAAACGATTTATATTATATTATATTATATATATATATATATATATATATACATTTGTTTCATTAAGCTGATTCTAAAATTACATGTGCTTGCAGCACTTTATTTGAAATTAGAACAATAAGTAGAATAAGGCTATCATTTTATTTTATTTAACATATTTATTGATTTTAATATGGTACAATTTAGGTCTTTTGTAATATGCAAATCAATAATAAATGGTCCAGCCTTCCGGTATATTTCGCTCCCCTAATGTCTCTCTGAAGCCAAAATAAATGCCTATTCTTAGTTTATACCAGTGTTTCTCAAACTGTGGGACCCGCCTCCCTAGGGGGGCGTGATAACTTTGTGAGGGGGGCGTGAGCATATTGAAAAGTCGTAAACAAAATATTGTTTCTTAAATAAATTATTAATTTACTGAAAGTAAACAATCAAAATATATTCTGATATAATTAAAAATAAAATACGCATTTACACTGATATAATAAACTTAGAAATGTATCAGTACTGTACAAAATTTATTTCATACTTAATTTAACAATACCATAAGAACAAGTTTAATAAATTACCAGTGACCCAATGAACTTGCCATATATAAAATTATATACAAAAATCAACACTTATCTTGATAATTTGTATGGTAATTTGGTTTATATTTAAACCCTTAACTGCCCATTTAAAGTTACGCAATTTGCTCCTCATTGCCACCGTTTTCCACTTGACTTTAATAAAGAACACAAATCAAAAACACTTTTTACTACAGGAATGATATTTTCAGGCAAAAGTATCATATTTTGTTCAAGTTATTGCACTTTTATTGTCCTTAAATGGTTGACAAATGACACGTTGAACTTTTTTCTTTTTTTGTTTCTTTTTTGACAGGGCGCAGTGTGTCTTATGGTGCACTAGTGACTTCACACCTTTTTCAATCGATTTATTTAGGTAGCATTTGGAAATCTTCCTTTTGCCTCTAACTTTCATGCTCATCACTTTTTTAAAGTTAACTTTAGCTATCTTGATTAGTATCCATTATTTTATCTGGTTCTTTTCTTGTTTAATAAATTTCGTTTTCCGAAGTTTCAACTTCATCCAATAGACATCACAGATCTCCATTTCTTATTTTACATTATTTTCATTTACATTTATAATGCACAATTAGTTGTACAATATGGCAATCAAAACCATCTAGTCGTTCATAGGGAAAAAATGTAGTGTGTTCATAGAAAATATTTTGTAACAAAAGTAGTTTCGCGTGGAACTTAGTCTCACCCCAAGTACCTTAAGACTATAACAAAACATATGCCAAGCACAAAAATGAGGAAGAGATATGCGACAAATACATTTTAGTTCCCATGAAGAGTAGTGTTGAGTCGATGATTTAGTATCTGGTTCCCACAATGAAATTCAAACCTCTATCTTGGGCTTTAGAACTACATGGGTTCTGCTTTACCTTTGCCCTTTTCTGCATTTATGTAATTAAATTAAAAATTAAAATTCCCATAAAGACTGTCATATAGGAGGACACTGACGAGGTCATTGATAAAAAAACTAACAGTTTTAGCAGAATTAAAAATTTAGTGAACCTGGGGTGACTCTATGCCCCCCGCGACCTCTCCCGGGTTAAATATACACAATCAATATAAATAAATATTATTTAATTTTGAATAGTTTTTTTTTTCATTTCTGGTAACAGAAGCTGGAAACAATTTTTCAAGTGTACGTTCTAAAAAATAGCCATTCATTATCAAATAAATGTATACATATTTTTTTCCATTTGTTTCCCTTAGAACTAATTATTTCTAATTTGTTCTATACTTAATTTATTTATTCTATCTCTTTGAAATGCATTTGAGATTTAAAATTTTAAGGCTGTTATCGTAAAAAAAATCACACTTTGAAACAATGATCTTAATTTGCGAAAATTTAGCTACTATCATTAAAAATGTTTATTTCCCGAGAAGGGTCTTTATTTACTTAATTGAAAGAAGTGGATGCATTGTCACAATTAGCGAAAGTCAGTAATTACTGTTCCTGATTAATGAAGTAATTATCGTAATTTTCTTTTATTGGCTCCATTACTAATGCTACACTTTGCTAAATAACATAAAATTTATTGAATAAACTTTGGTATTGATTGTAAAGAATCACAATAAATTTAAAAATACTTAAGATTATTTAAATTTAACAAGACTCATTTCATTTTTGAGTTTTTCTGCTTTATCTAATTGCGCCGCTTTTATTTTTCAATTCGATTAACTTTGACTAAAAACATTGTATATAATTAATTATAAGGCTTCAAAAGGCAATTTATTGCATTATTTCTAAGTATGACGTTTAAGAACAAAATTTTCGAGTGAAGTATAAGATACTTAGGCAATTAAGTGATATCATTTTGCTTTATACATAGACAGATTATTAGTTTTCTCCTCTTCTTATGTGTTACGTATTGAACTAATTCATGTACACAAAAAATGATGTCTGTAAAATATCTAAGGAAACATTTTCTCCCAATGGAAGAATACACACACACACATATATGTTTATTTTGTTCAATTAAGTATTTCATGCATTAAATTAAATTTATTTGTTTATAAAATGTTTTTCTTCACTTAATTGTTTTTAAATAATCATCAAATTTTAAACTGACTGTCATGCTCTGTTTTATAGTGTAAGAAATAATAGTATTCTTTTTTTTGAAAATAATTTACTCAATGCTTAGAAGTTAGTGTTTTTTATTCTTTTTAAAATTTATTTGACGTTCTGTTTAAATGGTCTTTATAATGCTTATTTTTGATTTTTTGTAAGTTTATGAAATCTGCTTAAATTCAGTTAAGACTTCATTTTTGTTTAATATTATATACGAAAATGCAGCATAATATAATATATTTTCTACTTCAAATGAATAAAACATTGGGAGAAAATATATCATAAGTTTACAATTTTTTATGAGTAGAAGTCTGTTTCTAAAGCGTTCAAATATTATTTTAATTATTTACAGAGATTTTGAGATATTAAGCTAAAACTCGTTTAATTTGATCATGATTAATACACAGGTCAATTTCCCCCCCCCGCTTAAATTGTAAAAACCTTACATATTTCAAATTTTCTTTAAAAGTTTGAAGATAAACTTCTTTTTCTCTTCAATCATCCGCTTCATTAGTCAATTATTTGAATTTTAAGTTTGGGTCACACACCGCTACATACGCTTATCGAACTTATCTTGTTATAGCAATATAACTATTCATTCCTTCCCTTTTATCATGTGTGCTGCACTTATCGATAATAGGAAAGGAAAGAGAAAAGGGATATCGAATAATCCTTAACTGATCAAGATTTACCTCTTTTGATGTCTTCACATTTAAAAAAAAGAAACATCTCTACTTGTTCTTAAGAAAAGAGAAGGGAGGATTTAACGAACTTATCAATCACTGAACTGACGACCTATTTTTCCAATGAACATTAAGTGTCCAATCGATTCCTTTACCATTAAAGAACTAAAGATCTTCTTTGTGTTTGTTTTTACTTTTCAATTCGATTTTGTTTCTGTTCTTGGCACAAATCTATTCTCTAATATCCACATATTCATACATTCTTTCCGATGAATATAAAAGAGCGCGGTTAGGACACTTAAAGATCATTTCGAATATCTTTCAGTCAGCCTAATGTTAGTATCAGTTTGCTTTTAAAGCTTGTCAGGAAGACTCAAACTTTAAAAGTGATGCTTTCCTGATTAAAGGTACTTGGACATGCTTGGAAGATTAAAATGCCTAAAATAAGACTTTTTGTTTATTGGACATATATCTTTAAAATTTTCCAATATAATTTATATTTTTTTTTTTTTTTTTGTGATCTTAAGACATATATTTTAATCATTCTGTAGAAATACAAAAATACTTTTTTAGTCAATTTTTTCTGAGTAATTTAAATTGAACATAATTTTTGAGATATCATAATACTTGGTTATGTTTAGGTACCATTTTTTAAAAACGTATTCTTAAACATGTAAAATATTTTTTTGCACATGTATAAAAAATAAACAAAATATATTGTTACTATCTTAATATTTTTTTAGTAGAATATTTAGATAGTTTCTTTAAAAAAATTTTAAAAGTTTGTAATTTTGAAAATTTTTATATTTTCCCTTTTTTTATACATAAAACAATTTAATATATATATATATATATATATGTACGACTTCGACTAAAAAAAGACAGATTCTCTATATGCACAGATATCTTCTGTATAAGTATTAGGAATTTGGAACCCTTAAGTGTTATAGTCTTTTTTTTTCTTCTAAAGTGTACCTAAAAGCAAAAGGTTATGTTTTGGAGAAAAAGTGAAAAAACTAAACATTTATAAGCATTTGCTTACATTTTTGTCAATTACTTTTTTCATATTTCAAGATATTTTATCAACAAACATGTAAGTGCTATACATTTTTTGGGTGATGTCTATCTATATAGTTTGAATGATATGATATTAATATTTTTTTTAAATTGTTTTTCAACTATTTACTGTGATTTTGTCTTTTTTTTCAATTTAAAGGACTTAAAATTTGTTTTAGACTAATTAAATTGAATACTAATTGCTTACTATAGATATGTTGCTTTTAATGTACAATATTAGTAAAGTGGATATCTTTATTTTTATTTCTCTTAAAAGAGCAATAATTAAATGTTTTATTATATGTAAGTTTCATAATTACTGAAAGTAAAAAGGTGAAAAGTAAATTTATTATAAATTTCTCTTAAATTTTCCTTTATGTTATTTTAATAATAAATAAGTACAAAATATTGTTCTCTTTAAATAAAAATATTTAAAAAGAATAAACTATAAGCTTTAGAGATCAATTTTAATTTTATATTAAATTTTAAAAATAAATATCTAAATTATTAAATTAAGCGTTACTCATTCAGTTAAACTATGTTTTGTTCTTAAGTATAAAATATGTGGATCAAAATAAGATTGGACGCTCAAAAAATACAAATAAATATAAAAATGAATAAATAAAATAAATATACATGTTTCAACAAATGTCACTTAACAAAAACATTCATTAAATTTTGTTATTTTTTAACTCTAGGGGGATCTCCTTATAAGTATACCTTCAGCATAGTACCTTGCAAATATACATACATGTTCTTACAACATATTAAGACATAATTCTGCCTATTTAATCTTAAGGAATCAATATTTAAGAGTAAAAAAAAAGGCTCCAAAATTAAAATAATGTATTCCAATAAAAAATTTTGCACTTTTCCTTAATTTCTTCTTTCTCACAAAAGATAAAAAAATAATTAAATGTTACTACACCCACATAATTTTAAAAAATAGTTTAATTTTATAACAGCATTTAAACACTGAAATGAAATCGGAGAAAGTTTTCTTTGAACATTCTTTTCTCATTCGTATTATCAGCTTAATAATAATACTCAAATTTTAAAATATGTTTTTTCTGGGAAGCAAAGTACCGCCCACGAACACGATAAAATAAGATTATTTTTATTGCATGTACTATTTAAGATGGATTCAAAATAAATGAAGGTAGTTATCAGCAGCTGCACCATTACGAGAGCAATCGAATTCTGTAATATTTTCCTTTTAAACTTCCTGTACTTTAAATTGTCTTTTATGGCCGTTTAAAAATAATGAGTGATATCATTAAACGTAGAAAAGTAAGAAGCAATTTCGGAAGGTTTGTTTTCCAGTAGGTAATGGTGATGGCACTGGATTCACACATACTTAAGTTGCATTTTGTTCATTAGTGTATGTCTTGCAAAATATCTGGGCAGTGCAGCCTTGTTACATAAACCTATAAGAATAATAATCATCCTTAAGGAGTTCCATTTCTAGTTATAATGAATGTTTGTGCAATAAATAATAGTAAGGCATTTAAATGCTTTTTAGATATGTAAAAGTGTTGCGAAATGCGTTCAAAGATTAATCTCTAAAAATGTACTGAACCTAAAATATGATTTTTTAAAATCATGAATAACATAGTCAACGCAAAATGGTTTGATATTAAGTAAATTTCATAAAATTTATATTTTTATTTTATTTGTAATTTAATTTCCTCTTTTTCAACTCCTACACACACAATACACACACACTCACTATTACCTCATACTCTCTATATATTTATTTATTTATCTTGGGGGAATTTTCAATTGTTAATAAAAAACATTTTAAAGTGCTCAATTGAGCCGAAATTTTATATGCATGATTAATTTCGATGACAATATAGTAATTTATTTATAATGAATAAAAATTAATTAATTAAAACTAATTATTTAAAGAATTACAAATACAGCCACGTTGGCATCATTTTTGGCGACTTAGCGACCCTTGTGTCAAAACTTGAAAAGGTTTTTTTCTCACGTTTTAAAGCTTTCAGTTGAACTGAAATTTTATATACACGATTGTTTCGGATGAAAATACGATACTTTAAAGATAATTAATAAGAACTAATTACCACTTAATGCTGTGATTCTGTCCTCTGTGTCTACAAATTTATATTAATTGTAACTATTTAATAAAAAGCAGCTAAAATAAAATTTTTCTTTGATCTATGTAGGAATTGACATATTTTTTTAGTACTTGTTATCCATCAGTATACTTTATTCTTTTGAGGCTAAATGAGCAATATTTTACCTACATTTTTCAGTTCTTATATAAAAAGTATGTAATAAAATTGTGGTGTTTTAATTTATGTTGTTACTTACCTTACCCGATCGAAAAATAACATCAGATCAAGGCCCCCTAAATTCTTCGCGACAAGGGGCTATATATACTCCTGCAGCTAGCAGTAGCTTTGAGGACTAAGCAGGTAGAAATATGATTTTTGGCTCGGCTTCATACTAAATTTGAAGGGGCCCCCCCTGGGGGGGGGGGAATGATCAGGGCACTTGCACCAACCTCATGAGAAGATTTGTTGCTCGATAAATATTTAGAGTGCTCCCATGCCCCACACGGGTACTATGCATATACGGAAATCCAAGCCTTCCCAGGGATTCAAACCCAGATCCACTAACCACTATACCGGATTTCTGAAACATAAATGGCTACCAGAAGAAACTATGATTTTGACTTCGATATCAAATTTATGTATGGGTAGGCGAATATTAGATCAGGTTACTTAATGATGTTCGTGTGCTCGTATTTATTTAAAAGTTTTACCATCGGTATTTCGTACTCATTTTTAATACTGAAATTCGCATTTCTTATAGATATTATTTGAGTCATTTTATCTCTTACAATTAGACTAGGTATCACTTAATAAAGGAAATCATTATCAGCCTCATGAAAGGTATTCAGAAAATTTGAGTTAATCCAAGAAAAAAAATTATCTTTCTGTGCAAATTCGCAGATACTTTTTAAAAAAATTATAGGAAATGGGGTGACATTTTTGGACAAATAAATGAACGAGTTAACAATATAAATTTTTTTTCTTCACTTACGGACCTTTAATTTAATAGTGATAAAGTATTTAAGGTAGTTAGATATGAATTCTTTTCATAGTCTGTAATTCATAAAAGAAATTAAATCTTTGGAAGGTAACGGAAAAGCTTTTATTCGGAATGCACAAAAGATAGCTCAGGTAATTGCTTTTAGATCTCAAATGAATAAAGGAACTAATTTAACTTCAATAAATAACCTTCATGTTTTTTTTCCTTAAGGACCAATTTGCTATTTTTTTCTGGAATTAAGATATTAAAAGAAAGTGCGATGTATTACAATACTTTCAGGGACATAGACTATCTAATAGTATTATCTGAAATAGTCTACAAAAAAAAACATGGATAAAAAAAATTACTCTTTATGAAGTCTTCCTAAAAATAATTATTCAGCATTGAACTATGATTTAAAACAGTTTGTAAGACAAAATGTATTAGGTAAAATTACACGTTTTTATCTTTTAGAACGGTCTTCAAATAATACTAAGGTTCAAACTTCATCAAGTAGTTCCAGAAAGAAAAATGTTTCAATGTCCATGTTAATTTATACGAATTTAGTAAATTAATTTCTTTATCCTGCCGAGTTTTTAAAATCTAGATATATATATTTTTTAATCCTCCAAGCGGTCTGCACGTAAAATTCCGCCATTCCAGAGATGCTTTTTCTGCCTTCAAGCAAGATTCCCAAAAGCGGCCGAGCCGCATTCTTAAAAATACGGCTCAGTCGCTTTTGAGAACCCCACCTAAAAACAAAAACAAAAAAAAAATATGTGTGGTGCATTTTTGAAGCATCTCCAGAATGGCAAGACTTTAAGTGCAGACCGCTTAGAGGGTTAATTCTTAATTTTAGTATATAAAGATGAATGTTTATTTGATACTACATAATTGAAAACGAATAATGGAATGTTTTCACAGAAAATGGAAAAATTAATGATAAGTTAAAATATTTTTTTGTAACTGAAAATCTAATCTGAATTCGATTCTCATATTCAAGGGTTAAAAGGAGAAACAATGGCCTAAAAGAAGACTTTATATAAAGTGTTAGTCTATGGATAAGAATGATGGGAATGAAAATAAGGTTTGTAATGCAAACATTGTAAAAAATACGAGCAAATAATTAACGTGCCTAAAATCATATATATCATCTATTAAGAAGTATTCATTATATCTCATCAATACATTTGCATATATATATATATA
>BMAV01020672.1:160651-177067 GCA_019973955.1 Trichonephila inaurata madagascariensis | reverse complement strand
AAAAAAAAAAAAAAAAAAAAATTCTGAGACAGCTAACTTATTAACTGTATAAGTATTTAAGGTATCCGACTACGTTCGGAACCATGGTTTTGGTTGCGAAACGTATAAATGGATAATATGTATGATATTTAGTGTCACTTAGATTAGAAAATGTATATAAAATTGTTTTAGTAGTATTACAATAAAAATTATTTAAGTGCAATATTTTGACAAAAAATGAACATAGAATGATCCGTTTTCAAAATATTCTCCTTTTGTGAAAACTGCTTCTATTATATATAATAATATTTTTCCTGTATGTAGCTCAGACCTCTGAATGGAGGCTCAACTAGAATTTTTGAAATATGTAACTTAGAAGTGGGTTTATTCATGTTTTACGTCAACAGAGGGAAGAAATTTTAAGAAAAAGGCGCCGATCATTATTTGAATTGGTTGTAACTCTGAAAATAATGTGAATTTTTTGAAAATCATAGTTGAGCCTCTGTACAGCGGTCTCAGCTATATACGGGCAAAATATTATTATAATAGAAGCATTTTTCACAAAAGGAGAACATTTTGAAAAATGATTATTCTAAGTTAATTTTTTGCCAAACTACTGAATTTAAGTAGTTTTTTTTGTCAAAATGTCCTTAAAACCTTTTTATATACATTTTCTAAGCTAAATGACACTAAATATCACGCAAATTATCCATTTATGCGCTTTTTTAAATCATGGTTCAGAACGTAGTCGGATACCTTAATTTAAAATCATAGTTCTTTTTTTTTTTTTACTTACAGTACAAATTTTGTTACTAAAGTAGTACACAGTATATATATATATATATATATATATACTTTATTCTAAAAAACCAAATTTAAAATCATATTCAGTGCGATTATATTTTTTGAAATACCGTAAAATCCGGCGTTTAATGTTCACCTATACTCTCAAGCTACATTTTTTAAATTTAAGTTATATTCGCCGTATAAGACGTACACCCTTTTTTACGAAGAAACCAAAAACGTAAATCTGCAACGCTTTCATGTTTTGAAGTCCTTTATTCGAGTGATTATCCCAAGAATTGACGAAATAGTATACTTCCAGAACTACAAGCTCATAAAGAACGTCCATTCTTTTAAATAAACAGTATTTCGATATACATAGAAGAGTACTTTTCCTATGCTCGTCTCTTCTTTAGTTTTTAAAGCTGTCATTTGTATACCCGGCGTATAACGCGCTTTCGTACATTTCGATCTTATTTTTTGTGTTAAAAGTGTGCGTTATACGTCAGATTTTACAGTATATTTATTAAATATTTAATACTATATATATTGTAGATATAAAAGTTTTAAGTAAAATTTGTAAACCTTGAGGGATTTCTATAGCCACATATACTAATCACACAATTACCATTTATTTGAAAAATAAATCAAAGCATGTGATTAAATTCAGACTTAATCTTTCAAGATGTATTTTGTTTGAAGTGAAGATTCATAATTGAATGCAATGCGAAGACTTACATCTAAGTTATGAGATTCCATGCCAGTAAATAATGTTTATGAAAGTCTTAAGAAACCTTAAGCTTTTAAAATTACATCGTAGAAACGTTTTAGTGACCAATAAACTATTTTTATTACACATTTACTCTATGGAAACTTTACCTAACTTAATAAATAGTTTTATACGTCATTACGTGTTGACATCTTTCCAAGGTATTTTTAAATTTCTTATGCCAAACAATTTGACATAAAAAGGCTTTAGTTAGTTTTGAAAAGTCAGAAAGATAACTTTAGAGGTCCTAAATCAAGGCATTCTGAAGTTAACTAATTAAGTCTGAGGATTATTTATTAAAGTAAATTCAAGGACAGTGAGTAATTTATAGTCGCATAGTTTAGTGTCGGGTATGAACTTATAAGATTGAAGGCAACGCCCAGCGCTTTAAAAATGTCATCGACGCTTCGAAAAGAATCTAACGAAAGAATCCTTATCTAAAGAATTTATTTTACGGCATCTTAAAATCTTAGCTAAAAAGATTGAAAATAACGTAATTACTTAATGAAACTTTTGTCATTTTTAATGTGCATAATATTAAAGTACTGTCCTTTCGGAAGTAACAATTTGAGGATAAGATATTATCTTTTGTGTCTCGCATCTTTGTTTATAAATACATACTTTTCGCAAATGTTTATCTTAAATATTGCTTATAACGAAAAATTATTTACCGTTTAACTAGTAGATGGTATTTTAAATTGTTGGTTACTTTCGAGTATTATAAAGTATTGTGTGAGTATTTTTTTAAGTATGTTGCTAAGCAAAATTTCAGGAAAGATATAAAATATCAAGGTATCGCAGAAATCTCTATTTTTTAAATGTTATACTAGTAAATTTGTAGTAGCCACTTCACGCAGTATTTTAAATCAGGTTAAATTTTTGTTAGGATTGTACTTCTGGCATAGTATCTATATGTTTATTTAAGCAAATAGATGTTCAAATCTCGCCAGTAAAGCGTCTCAGTTATTCCTAAACATATTAGTATAAGGCATACAGATAGTCATGTCCATTGCAGCTGTCAACGCATTAAAACATATTGTTATTAACATTATACCGGAGTTGTTTGTGGACAAGGTTTCCTATTTTCTTTCAGGATGAACGTAAAAGGGTATCTTTGTTAGGTGGAAGCTAATGTTGAGATAAACAAGAAGTTGTCTTATGACATCTAAAGCCTTTTCAATCAAATTTATATCCAAAGAAAATAATGGGTAGACAAAATGTTGAGTATCCTGTTTATCTAAACTATTATGAATTGTGTATGCATATTAATACACATCAAGATGCCATCCATATTATGGAATATATTACCAAATGCAGCCCGAAAAGAAAAACATGAGGCAGTAAACTTCATTGATATATCGACCTGCTTCCATAGTCCCAAATAGTATCAAGCGCATTTTTCACAACCTGTTTTCGAACTGCTTTCGTAGTTTGCATGTCTGAACTTGCGAGGCCTTCAAATGTCATCAACACACGGAAAAGCAGAATACATGCAATTGTCTCTCTTCAAACAATTAAATATCTCCAGCTATGGTATTCAATAATTTACAAAAAAGCTGTAGATTTACCTTTAGGGTTATTGTTCGAATTTTTTCATAAGTCCTTAATTATCTATAACTCTGAAGATGTTTGTCAAATAAGGTCGATTACAAATTTATGACGTTCCATCCAGTCAAAAATTGGCTATGTGCTGAATGTCAGTAGTGCTGAGTGCCACTGATAATTGTACCTTGCGCCATAGGTTGCCGAACTCTGCTACAGACCATGGCTCTCTTTCTCCATTTTCATGCCTAACAGGGAAAAAACAATTTTTTGTTCAATAAGTGTAAGTGAAATTGAGCATTTTGACACTCCCGTACAAACCGCAAAAGGCAACTTAAAAATTCTGAGCCTGAAACACGAATTAAAAGTCTCGTGGCTTGCCACACAATATTCGACACGAATCGGAGATGTATTTCATGCTTTGCCGGTTTCTCATTAGGCATTCTAAAGAATGCCTAGGCAATGTGTGAAATAAGAACTATTTCATACATTGCCGGCTAGTTTTAGGCATTCTATAGAATGCCAGATTTCATACTTTGCCGGTAACATATGTATATATATATATATAAGACATGGCATTCATTTTTCGCTTTATGTTTTCGACTTATTCGTTAAATAAAAAAATAACTCCATTCCAAAGGAAGTTAAGGAATTATCAACGTTTATATTTATTTAACTAATTAAGTTATTATGAATGCGTTCATGCATAATAAAAATACCTCTGGAAAATATAAATCAATTTTATTCTTTTAGCAACTCAAAATCACTGCAAAATAAATATTCAAATGTTTATTCTTAGAGATCTTATTCATTCAACCTTTGCATCTTTTTTTTATTTTTATTTAATTTTATTCTGCTAGTGTTTGTACACAGTGTATTATAAATATGAGAAAAGAAGCCAAAGCCTTAGCAACAAAAAGATCAAACTTATTTATTTTGAAACATTTCTATGAGATTCTATTTTATTGAATGTGTTAGCTTGCAGTTGTTTACGATTATTTGCATTTAAATAAGCAAATACGTTACAAAAAATTTGCTCAAATCCAAACATTCATTGCGATATTTGTGATATTTAAGTTAAAAAAAATACTTTACTTGAAATAGTAATTTGATGTCATGGAGGTATTTTATATATATTGCGACAGCTTTGTTAGTCTTTTGAAAACATTCGAAAATAACGAAACAAAATACCGGATGCTCAATTCCAAATAATTACTTTCAATAAAGAAATATAAGCGAAGCAGTTAAATTGGCTTACCTTTTTCTAACTTTAAAGAAATGCATTTAAGACGCTTGAATGAATTTTCACCTTAAGAGATTTTATTTGGATGGTTTAACTGTTTTATTGTATAATTTTAAAAGAAAGAAGGTTCTAAAAGTTAATGAACGTTCTAAATCAGAATATATATACATATATATATATGTGGCGGTGTGATATCTATATGAACTTGTACCAACATCACGCGTTGACGATCGTTTTGGCGTGATTGGTTACGTACTTGCGTTCGGAACGGAAGGTACCCAGAACGAATCTTCTTCCTTCATTGGTGACCCAGGCCGTGCAAAGGAACCACACCCTTCACGCGCCGCAGTCGTGGCGCCATCTATCCACCGCACAAGCAACTAAGCCGTCAAACATTGACGCAATTCTCAAAAAGTCGTCTCACACAAATGACGCAATCAAACCGTCACACAAATGACGCAATTCTCAAGTCGTCTCACACAAATGACGCAATCAAAGTCGTCTCACACAAATGACGCAATTCTCAAAGCCATCTTGCCCGAATGACGCAACCCACCAAGTGACGCAACTGCTTACATACTCGCCACGAATATGGTATCGTTGTTCGCTTATTCGCTGACACACTGGCGGGGGATTATGTGGCGGTGTGATATCTATATGAACTAGTACCAACATCACGCGTTGACGATCGTTTTGGCGTGATTGGTTACGTACTTGCGTTCAGAACGGAAGGTACCCAAAACGAAACTTCTTCCTTCATATATATATAATTTAGTAATGGTTCCTAAAATATTTCTTTAGAAACATGCAGACTACACACATAATAATTTATATCATATTTTTATGAACTGACTGAATTTGTACAATTTGACAGAAAATGAAGTTTTTGCTATCATTTGTTTAAAATGCACAATCATAGGTTCAATCTCTCCCATTAATACATTGATGTCCATTAAAATTGTTATAGCTTGAAGGTGTTCAATAAAGGAAAACAACAAATGTAGAAGAAATAGACAAGAATGCATGCCTCTATATTATCGTTTCGGTGCATTTGGGCAACACAAGTGAGAACAACACCATCTATATAGTCTTCAAAAAATGGAGTTTTAATCCTCCCACATCGCAATGTTACATCTTTTACTTGTACAGAGGTCATATTATACATTATGTATGATCTTCAGTCAATTCGAGAGTGTCAACCTAACAGTCTTATGGTTTATTCTTCCATGATTTAACTGAGCGCATTGGTTGCGCTTCCAAGATTGTCATATGAATGTAAAGTTGATCTGTCTTTGATGTCTCGCAGAATCTAAACAAGTTTCAGCCACTAACGTCATAGAGGACAGATACGATGTTCACCCAACCTCGTAAAGCCATGCGACGTAATAAGAGGTACAAAATGGATTGTTTGCAAGACAAATAATACCCGTGCGGACTGTTAGAGACGTCTACTCTACCACGGGTTATGCTCCATAGTGACCTTTGTTGTGGCCTCTCTTGAAGCTAAAGGAGAAATAAGAGCAACTGCTGTGGTGCGTTGAGCAATAGTCATTGTTACAATTGGGGTATCATGCCATCTTGTAAAACGAATTAATTTTATACATGGATCATCTTACATGCATTGCAGTGTGGAGAAACCATATAAAAAAATTTTCCAGCTTCTATCCTGGCTGTGATAACCGAGTAATCAAGGTAGCAAACGCTTGGCCTGCGTTATTCCTACCGAGTTGCTGGCTCGAAAAATGTGCGCAACAACTGACCCCCTTTATTAAAAGACCGATGCTCGTTACATTTGCCGAGGCAGTAAATACTCGTTTTGGTATGGTGTGGAAATTTTGAGAGTGGAATATCAGCTCAGACTTCGTCCTTGTCACTCAACTAAGGCCCAAATTTACGAAGTCCAATGCAATAGATATCTTGCTATTTCTAAGGATGAAAATAAAAGACAATCAATAATCAAATTCTCATTCATTTGTGTATTGATGTTATGGAATGTCACTGTTTACCCATCCTGATCCCATTCATTCGCATGAGGGTATTTTGCTGCCAATCGTTAGATTTCCGGCTTGGTGTGATCAATACCTTATCTTCTACAATTCCGTGACATTACTTCTCATACAGGCAGTACAGAGCCACATGTTACCTATGCTGTATTGACCTTTCACGATACACAGGGAGTTAGATTGTTGCCCTAGCCAGAATAATATCCAGATTCAACTATTGAGAACATCTGGCCTTGCGCAACTGAGCACCCGGATTGCTAATACTCGCGGATCATTGCAAATGAAGTTTGGCATAGACTTGAGGCCTCATGGAATGATATTTCGATGTATACCATCAAAGTACATTTTGATTCGATGCTTATCAAGATTAGAGCTGTTATGGCTGTCAAGGATAGTAGTTCTTATTATGGAATTCTACATGTGGGGCACTAAAATATCTGTGAATTTAACCAAGCTTCCTACACAATATATTGTGTTTGTAGATTAAAAAATGAGCATTGCTCTGTTTTCCAGCCCATTACAGATTTTTCAATAATCAGCAATGCATATTGATTGCTATATTAGACTGAAAATATTAAGCTGAAACTGTAATCTTGGACATGTATAATATTTAAAGCCGATGGGATTAAAATGAATACAATAACACATGGTAGTGAATTTTTTTTTTTTTAAATCATTTTTGTATAAAAATATTTTTATCTAATGTAATAACAGGTTGCAGGCATTTTAAATCATTTATTTTTCGTAACTTATAGAATTTTAAAATTTTCATATACTATTTTAATAAATTATTACTTTGGAATAAATGTTTCGTTCTTTTTAGTATCAAAATCTGCAGTAGAAAAATCCATAATTTGGAAATTATTCTATTAATTAAAAAATTACTTTATTTTATTAATATTTTAATAAAAATCATTCCTGAAGAATTATATTCATAATTTATATTAACTTGATAACAAGTTTTAACCTTTTTTATTATTAAAATAATTAAAAAATACTGTTACGAATCATTTTAAGAATATAAGTGAAGGAACAATTAATTTAGAATGTTTTTTTTTTTTTTTATTCTTTTTTTTTTTGAAAAAAAATTTTTATAATAAATTTAAAAAAAATTTTTTTTTTTTTTTTTTTTACATACTCGATACTAGCTCTCTCTCATACTTAAATTCTCTCCTAGGACATTTTATATGTTATTTGAACCTAACAAACAGTACTTACTAATATCTAAATGAAATAGAGTTTAATAGAACGGTATATTTTCAAGATACTATTATTTTAATAATGATAATGCTAATTGGAAAGGAAGTGCAATTATTTTTAAAGGAAACACATTAATTTTTAATTATTTAATATCTTACAATACAAATAGTTTCTGCATCTATTTTAATTTACTAATGAAGTTTTTATTTTTCTCTTCCTAAACTACACTGTAAATAATAAGGCTTTGAGAGAATGTAACATTAAGGAATGGAAAATAAAGGAGCAACTAAGTCCATATCAGATACAAAACACAGAGCTGTATGTAAAAATTTTATCTTTTATGCCTTGAATATCCTATTAAAGTATTAACAATAGTCTTAAGCCATGGTAAAGTGATTAATTATAAGCAGCCATGTGCTACATTTTAATTAGCGTAACACCTTATATAATACCGTTGCCAACTTTTTTCGTATAAAATCAGTTTCTTTACGAAACAGAATAATGATTCCATACCGAACTCATTATGTGTATCTGAAGAAGACTTTATAAAAGTTACAAGCTTCATTATTTAATGGATCCGTTTTAAAACAGAAAATTAATGGGTAAAGTATGGAATGTGTACTGCGCACATTAATTTCAGTAAAGAAATTAATTAAGCTTGAAAAACATTACTCGAATATGCAATTAGAATTTATTTTAAGTGATGCTCTTTATAAAATTAGTTAGATGTAAATAGAACTCAGAGAAATATATCTTACTAATATTTTAGTATCATAAATTAACATGTGTATTGCATTTATTAAATAAAGTAAACTAAGATGAACTTATATTTTTTCTATACATGTGCAGATAAGATTATTCAAAAATTTATTTAAATATTTTAATTTAAAATCTATATTTCTATATACTTTAATTCATCTTCAGGACTAATGACTTTTAAAATTATCGGACTCTATCATAAGTGGAGTTTCAGAAATTAAAATTACTATTAAAAGCCATAATATTATACAGATATTTTATTTGTTAACTGTATTTTATAAACAGAACGTGTTATTGAAAAGTAATTCTAATTCCCTCGTATATAAGATATAGATTTAAAGAGGTAATCAAAACTTTAATATAAAACATTAATCATTATTATTATCCTTAAATGAAATGTAGGTAAACGGAATATTGATGTATGAAATTCACTAATTTAAATATCATATTTTATCATTTTAAATAAATAACTTAATAGATAATCTTTATTTTGTAATTACTAAATGGTTATTTTATTTTCTAATGGGTTGCATATTGGCAAATAAGCTTTTGCAGACACGGCAATTCCCCAAATGTGAGAGCCATTTCATGATGCACCATTTAGAGACGGCCCTTGCTACTAAATTTTGACACTTGAATTAATTTTAGATTAAGCTCTCGTCAGACGCTAAATATTGCCATGATTTTAATTTTTCCGAGAGTACCAGAGGCAAATTGATACTCAATGGATCTTTTATATGCCACATAATCATATGCCACGCGTGCTTGGGATTTTCGCATCTCGAAAATCTATCGACTCCAGCCGGGATCGAACACACAACATTAGGCTTACTAAGATGGCAGGCTACTTTTAAGCCTCCCAGCTGAAATTTTCTTAATTTAATTAGTAAAGTTTCTATTAGCAATCATGAACATTCTGTTAGTAAAATGAAATGAAAAATTCATAGAAAGCATAAATATTAATGGGTTTTCTTTGTTTGTAACTGTAATAGTTTTGAACGGAAATCATGCCATACCAAATTAAATTACTTTTTGTAGATTTTATAACATTAATAAGCTTTGTGAATCGTCTGTCTAACTTATTCATTTTGCACTTTATTTTAATTTAACATCAAAATTCAATACCATGTTTTAAGAAATATTCATGATGAATTAACTTTATTGTATAACTCATTGTTTCAAATATTTATAATACACCATATTACGTTTGAAGGCAAGTTATGTAGTGACACAAATGTGGAAGTATTTTAAAATATATATATTTGAGTGGAAATTAAATACACTGCTTACTTATTAAACACATATTTTAAAACATGATTTCTATTACATATTTCTTTAACTTGATAAATCAAAATGTATAAAAAATGAAGTTACAAATACAAAGATTGTAAGATTATAGATATACATGGAACAAAGCTTTACAAAAAAGTTTAATTCATTTTATACTTTTATAATAATACATACCTTATAAATAGCTTATTTTACCCCAAAATGTCTGAATGTATGTTTTTATCAGGTTTTGTACCGTACTCTGTATAGGAATTAAAACAACCTGGGGGTTTCCACACATTCCATTCTGTATTGACTGATAATACTCAACCAGTTTGCAAAGATTTTTTTCAAATAAATAGGGAAAGAAAAGTGTCATTTTGAAAGTCAGGACAGAAAAGATTAATTAAAACCACACCGAAAGCTTTGGACACAATAAAAAAGGCCAAACAAAAGAGCTTTTTCGTGTGATGTCGTTTCCAATTCCACATGGTTACTCCAAACTCAAAAGTTCAATCAGTGTAGAATCATTTGTAGAATAGGATGTATGTGGTGTCCAACTAATTTTTCACTCTCTAATAAATCTAATTCATTTCTAAAGAAACAAGAATACAAAAAGTACAGATAGTAATTAATCATATGTTCCGAAACTTTTGATAACAGGATTACTATTGATTCGCTTTCAAGACTCCTTTGCCATTTTGATAATTAATTTTACGTATGAAACTGGACCATTTGAAGTATTTGACAAATAGTCTGGTTTTTCTTTACTTTTTCAATTGAAAAGAATTTTTTGTACTCACCAAAAGAAAAAAAAATGAAATATAAACATTTTCAATCATGGTTGGAATTGAAACATATTTTGATGAATTGAAATGAAATGACTTGTAAATTTAATTAAACTGCATTCACAACCTACGTTCCCGAGGAAAAAACCCAGAAAATAAGCATCATCCCCTAATATTTCATTAGAAATAGTTGTGTGCCAGTGGAATTAAATAATTATTTTTTATGTATTTCCTGAAAATTGACATGTCGCAGGAAAATGATGAAAATAGGGATTTCATCAAATTCCTAAAGGAGATGATCAGTTCACGCAATATGTTAAAATAACGTCTCTTTGAGGTCATTTCCCTGATCAAAGTAAGTGATTTGATCAAATCCCCGAACTGTTTTAGTGAAATGATGAAATGAGCGAGTGAGCATGTGTAGAGCTCTGTTTTCACTTGTTACCACTCCCTTTTACCTCCCCTCTCTTCTCATCCACGCCAGGACGCACCGGGTTACTGACGCGAAGCACCAAAACAAAATAACCTAAATATCATTTTTTTTTTAGTTTTATTTAGTTATATTCTTTGCATTATTATCTTTCGATTCATATATCACTTTTGTATGCCTGAAAATTCGAAACGGGAGAAAACTTAAATTGAAAAATATAAACAAACAAAATAGGGAAATCGAACACGCCTTATTTATAGATTATAAAAAACCTTTTTAATAATAAAAAAAGGCTATTTTAAAAAGGGAAATAACAACTGAAAAAAGGTGTTTCAAATAAAGCAGGTTATTTCTGAAGCACTACTTTAAAAAAAAAATGTTTAAAATTCTACTAGAAATATCCTTTAAACACAATACTGGCTTTATTTTCTAATTATTTTGTAAATTAATTTCGTATAAATAATTTGTGTTTCGATGAATGGATTTACGGAGTTCCTGTTTCCATTGTTGTATTAATTACTCTTTTTTTAATAATGCACCCTATTTGCTAAATTGACACTTTTAAACTCTTGACAATATTATTTTATCATTTCTCAAAAACAAGTTAGGGATTCGATCAAATCGCTTACTTTCCTTAGGGAAATCTCCTTACAGATTTCTTATTTTAACTTCTTGTGTGAATTGATCATATCCCTTAACCATTTGATGAAATTCCTAATTTAATCATTTCCCTGCGACAGATACGTATTTTCTAGTCATTTTTTTAGCAAAGAGTTAGTAATCAGACCACTCAAACTTTAAAAAAATATTTGTCTTTTTTAGTGTTTTACCTTTTAGCTATAAGATATTAGAAAAAGCTAAATCAAAAAATTAATGTCACTTACCATGCATTCCAAACACAAGTGATACATCTCTCAGTTGAAGGAGTGTCAATACACTTCAAACCTGAATCGACATATTCACCACTACATCAATGACATTATTTTCCATTGTCTCAGTAAAGTTCATGTAACAACATCACATAAAGGAAATAATTGTCAATAATTGATGTGGATATCCACATCATTTTTTTTTATTTATGTATAACTTATTTTCAATAGACCATGCTTATTTAAAATTTCATATCATTTACTGACTCAATTAAACTACAGTATATATTACATTATAATTGAAATATTTGATATCACATGAAACATGAACCACCTTAATATTCTAAATGTGGCTGCAACAATTATTTATTCAGTACTCTTTTTTTAATTTCTTAGCTAATAAGGAAATCTGAAGTATAGTTTTAATATTTCTTGTGTCTATATTCATTAACACCTATAAGAAAACCAGTGCACCATTATGCAAAGTCTCTCTCCGGTATAAATTAATTTCACGTAGATATCTTCATGATTTGAATGGCAAATAATGGGGATGAAGCCTTAAACATTTTTTATTATTATTCAAACGTGTTAATAGCTCTTACCTAGAGAAAAAATACAGCAATTTAAACTTGAAATCAATATAATAAAATTAATTATAAATGATATGATTAATCAAATTTAGAGCTCTATCACTCATATAAAGAATCTGGCATCGTCACTTCATCAAAGTACAACGAATTAAATGGACAGGTCACTTTGTCAGAATAGACAAAACCGCATCACTAAAAAAAATCTTCAATTCCCAACCAATGGGCATAAGGAAATAAGGCAAGGGAATTCTAAGATGAATTGATGGCGTAGAAAAATACCTTCCAGTTTTGAGAACTAAAAATTGGAGAACAATTGCTGGAAGAGGGCAGCCTGGAAAAGGTTTGTTGATAAGTCCAAGGCACACCCTGAGTGGTCGACCCACTGGGTAAGGAATGAATAAGATAAATAAAATTAAAGTTTCAAGTACAAAAAATGCATCTTTCATCGAAATTCGATATTTTAAAGTCAGCTAGAAATAAACAACTTTACTTTATCATTTGCACTCGTAGTCTGAACTTAACATCATTTCTACGTAATGCATCATATTTTCTTCAGTCTTTACAAGGTTGTTTCTTAAATACGAAACTATGGAATGCAATTCCCTTAGTTCTTAATATTTATATAAGTTACGTGTATACAATATGAGCTTTCGGGAAGAAGTAAAACCGATATAAGTAAACAAAATCTATGAGAAAAATGACTGGATGAAATGCAGAGTATGACATCTTCACTTATATGTTTTAAATCGTCATAAAATGCTTCATTAAAATATATTTAAACATAAATAATAGGCTCCACATATCATGTATTAAATTCAAACCAATATGAAAATCTTAATTTTTTTTAATTCTTACGCAATTCGCATTAAATAGGTATTCATATAATGTCCATCCACAACATTCCCATTCATTTTTCCTTAAATTATTTGAAACGAGTAACATACTTCAGCTGATACACTTTTTCCCAGAAAAAGTGCGCAACCGTGAAGAAAGAAAATGTTCTATTGAAATTAAGCGTGTGTAATGCTAATACACAGATAATTAAATTATTAAAGATTTAAAGCCTTATTAGCCGTCGATGACTAGTAATTTCATATTGAATGTTAAAATCAGTAATTGGTGAGCCGCGCTCGCAATGCGGCCAAACTCGAAGTTATTCAATTAGCTATAAAGTATATGACAATGACATAATGACATTTAATAGTTATGTTTCTAGCAAATTGGTAAACCGACAAAATAAGACAAACTATCCGCAATCCTTTTTTTTTTTTTTTTTTTTTTGCAATACTAATATATAGCACATTAGAAAATAACGCATTATCAGAATTTATCATACGTTGGTCTTAAAAACTTAATTATTTGCAAACTTTATAAAAATAAGTTTACATGGGAAATTTAGAAATAATTTGACTATTTTGTAATGGTTTTGACATGTATTATTTGGGTAAAAATGTGAATTAACCCGTCATCACTCGTGCTTGAAAACAATCGAAAGAGGTTGCGCAGGTATCTCATACCAAGAGTGTTTACATTCTGTTTTTACCGTAAAATTTGTATACAAAAGTTGAAAAGGAAGAAAAGTAGGAGATGTAATGTGTTTATTACATTTTTCATACGTAAATTTAGTTTTTCTGTTCTTTTTATAAGGGCATTTATAGTACACTGTTTATACACTCCTTTAATCTCGTCCTGAATAAATGCGATGTTTTCACTGAATCTTAATTTTTTTTAATCTGTATATTTTCAAAACTAAACAATGAAGAAAAAACTTCTCAATTCTTTATATTCAAAAATTTTGGAATTCCTTTTTTTTTATTTTCTCTTATTGTTTCAGCAATATTTTTTTTTCTAAAGTTCTTCTGAAAGAGGATAAGATGTGTGCCATTTGTCTCCTTTAAAATTACGTTCTTCCCAAATGCTTTTGTGTCACTACATATAAAACATTTATTTTCAACAGTATCTCCCTCTTCTAAATCTGGATCAATTTGAGTGTTGGAATCATACTTGCTGTCATCATTTGATTCTTCCTCATCATTAACGCAAAGAGAATATCTCCATTCGAAAATACTGTTGTACTATATCTATTAAATACTGCACCTATTAAATTACTTAAATGTCACATTTATTCATCATAACTAAAATAATACGCCATAGCATGAGGAAGATTTAAAACTTGCTCATGCATTCAGAACTGTAACGGCGATCCACGCGCAGGGTATGACATAACCAAAGAGTAGGTATCCAAAAATATATATTTAGAATTTGCTTAAAAGCTAAGGCACCTCAAAAGATATGACATTAAAATCAACAACATGAGAAAACATTTGTTTTCCAAAAAAAAGTTTAGAAGGAGCGTTGACATAACCTGCGCGAGAAGTGCCGGGTTAATGAAAATGCAACTATGAAAAAATAGCTGATTTGACCAATGAGACTCCAAATGCTAAATTAAATAATGAATCACTTAATATTAGATATAGATATCTGATCTATAGCTTCTTTTTGCTACATTCTTTTTAATTCTAAAAAAAATTCTTTTAACCTTGTTTTACATACAACACGAATGAGCCTCAACATCCTCTAAAATTAAACTGAAAATTAATAAATCACATTTAATTGAATAATGTCACCTATCTTGAACGGGACACACTGTTTAAAAAAGATTATTCTTGTTATTGAATAAAAGAAGCTTTAGATTTTTAATACCCAGAATCACATTCATCTTAAATTTATTTTTTTTCCTACGCTGTAACGCTACTAAATGCGTAAAACAGGGAAAAATTCATTAATTATTTTACAATAATCAACGGCTGTAGCACTAACAAAATTAAACTACAGGAACACGATTCTATAGAAACGTTTTTTTAAGAAAAAATAAAGAAAAAAAAAAGACCTCTAGGGAAGAAGCGAAACTATTTACCGAACTTGGAGCATTTTTATTCCTCTGCCTTAAGGAATGATACATTGTCACCATTTCGCCAAATTGTTTAAGTCAGTTGCTTCTGATAAAAGAATAAAACCCTCTGAAGAAAGGCAGCAAAGCTTTTAAACGTCGAGATTTAAAAAAAAAATCTCTTATCGGAAGGAGTTTGGCAGAAACAATCTGCTTAATTCAATAACCAGGGGGTTTTTTTTAATATGAAAAGTAAAAAATAAAAAAAAAGTATGTGCGCAATGTACATTAAAGGTTTTAAGCCATTACAGTTATTTTTTTTTTCTACAAAAAATGCCAACTCTCATCTGGGAAATCTGGTGTTACCTTTTCCAGATTTCATTAAATCTATAGCCTTTGCATTGGCGGAGACGTGTTTTTATTAGTTTCTTTAAAGATTTAGATGTACTTAAAATTTTTAATTTTTTTAATTTTATTTCCTGTCACATATATGCAATATTTTAAAGAGAGGAAGGAATTAATAAAAGAAAATATTTTACATTAAAAATAGCAAGCAACATGTACATTTTTTTTTAATTAATTTATTTGCAAAAGTAATCATGCTCCACTTTGCATAACATGATCTTACAGACATAAGTGATAACATCATCATATAACTCGAAACAAATTTAAAAATGCATTTAAAATACAAATATAAAATAAAAAGGAAGGAAGAAATAACACAAATTTAAAAAATAAGAGGTACTTCTATATAAAACTTTAAAAATCTATACAGTAAACCAATTTTCTTAAGACATTAAGGCTTTCAGATCAATTGTCCAACAAAGACAAAACAGGTGGCCAGGAAATACCTAAGCATTCCAATTCCGTTTTAAAATTTTCTGTTTTACAAAAATATAGGTTGTAATACAACAAGACATGTTCCGCACTTTCAGCATCCCGCCCACAAGATTAACTATCACTACCAATTAAATTAAACCTAGACACATAGCTCTTAAAATTCATATATAATATGTATATAATTTAGGATAACTTAAAATAAGTAACAAATTTCTTACATTTTAGCAGTTGATAAATAGTTGGTTGATTGATTGATTGAATATTAACGTCGCACTGTTCAGCTACACGAGGGCTTTTGGCGACGGACCACGTAATTTTGAACCATGGTCAAGTGACGTGGACGACACCTGAGCTGGCACCTCCCTCTCCTAACTCCCACACCACACCAACGGGAGGACGTTTCAGCTCTCGACAAATTTAACGTGCATCGCTGCCCAACACGGCGGGTCTTTAGTGGTACTG
>BMAV01020672.1:132326-159725 GCA_019973955.1 Trichonephila inaurata madagascariensis | reverse complement strand
TTATTATTATATATTTATAATATTATTATACTTTTGTATTATATATTAATTCATGAAGCAGGTGGTATACTCAAAGAAGTGTAACTGAACTAAGCCAACAAGTTTTCTGCAAATTTTGGGCTATTTAAGTAACCTTACAAAAGTATTTCTGATGACTGTGCATCATTCACGAGTGCAAAGATTAACTTAAGCTTAAATACATTGCCATTGGATCTTGGATATGTGGTAAATTGTTGCCAGAATGAACTATTTAGATTCATGTTGGCACATGCCATTGGCAGAATACAAGAATGGATACAGCCTTAATTGTAATTACTGAAGAGTAATTACAATGGTTATGGTTATGGTTGAGCCTGTCACACTTGAGAATTGTTTTTATGCATATTGAAATGAAATCCACCATAGGTCAATAGAACAACAACTTTTTTGTAACCATGCAAAACCATTTCTGGGTCTTCAGCATGTTGTTGAAAACTTCATCCCTCAGCGAGATGATGTCCGTGTGGTAACCTAGTCGTTATGGCCTCGAACTCGTGATCGAAGTGTCACGGGTTCAAATCGTGGTGTCACTGAAAAATTGAAGTGCAGAAGGGGTTTATGCAGGTTAAATCAGACTAGGCTTCCCGTAGGCCTAGTGTGGTAGTTAGTAGAAGAGGTGCTAACTCAGTTAAGAGGAGCTAACTCATTTAAATCAGTGTTTCTCAAACTGTGGGGCGCCACCCCCCTAGGGGGCATGATAACTCTAAGAGGGGGGGGCAAGCATATTGAAAAGTCGAAAACAAAAGAATATTTTAAAAAATTATTAATTTACTGGAAGTAAATGAACAAAATACTTTCCAGCGTAATAAAAAATGAAATTATCATTTACACTGATATAATGCACTTATAAATGTATCAGTACTAGACACATGTATTTTATAATTAATTTGACAATACTAAGTTAAAAACGTTTAAGTGACTCCATGGGCTTGTCATAAATAAAATTATATACAAAAATTAACACTTATCTTGATAATTTGTACAGTATAAATAATCCCTTAACTGTCGATTAAAAGTTAAACGATACGCTCCCCAATGCCTCCGTTCTCCCCTTAGGTATACGTATGTGATGTTTTAGAGAAGGAGTGGCTAGAAAATAAATAAATAAATAAATCTTCTGTGATATAAGTAAGCTCTTCGCAAACACTGTCAAGGTCCTTTTATTGTATTCCAAAACCTTCGGAATAATTTTGCACATAAATATCATACTTTAAAAAGACGTGTATATATGCCCGGTGCATTTAAAGCAATGTTTGGGCAAGACGTATATATACGCCAGTGGTACTTTAATGGTTAAAGTCGTATTGTACCTTTAGCCTAAGAATATAGTATTATTGAATTCTATGTATAGTTTTTTGTATGAAGGGACGCGATGAAAATTATGATTGAATATTGGGTCGCCAATATTAAAAGTTTGAGAAAAACTGATTTAAATGAATCACGTTGCCAATAGCCCTCGTGTTGCTTTTTAGTGCAACGTTAATGTAACTCTCTTCCGCTGTTCAATGACATAATATATCATGGTATGCTTCACCAGTAGCAATTGAATCTCTTGATAAAAGCGCTACAAACATGATTTCTCAGTTCAATAAACACATCTAGGATGTCATCGAGAGATATCGTCTATTCCTGTGTTCATTTCAATCAAACTTTGTGAGCTATGGAAGAGTGAAGAAAGATTAGAAGCTCAGAGGGATTCCGAATTTTGCCGGTATTTTTGGAGTCCATATGGAGAGAAATATTTTCACCTTCACTAATGAAAGATAGAAAATATGGTGCCACAACGATATTTTATGGATATATACAACTCAATTAACTTCAGTATTTATATTTATGTATAAGTGGGTGTGGGTGTGGAATTCATAACTATTTTATTTCTACAATAAAGAAAATTTAATATTTTTTTAATGCTATCGGATTTATTTATCTCTTGTGAACTAATGATAAATAAATCCGATCAGTTTATCAGAGATTTATTAACATTGCAATATGAAGTAACATAATGGCTTTTGGTGACTTCGATATTACCTAATAATTTGACAAAATTCACAAACAATCACATAAATGGAGCCCATTCTGTACAAAAGTGTGTGAACCAATTTTCAGTTTTTTTTTTTTTTAATTTTGATGTATAACTTTGCTATTCCTTTTTGAAGTGACCTTCGGGATAAGAGATATTTTAATTTTTACAAAAACTAGAGCACTTCATCTTAGTTATTATATGAAATTGCTTAAAAAAACAGTGATTATATTCACATTAAGAACTATAAATTTTGTAATAAAACAGTGGTTGATAAATCTGAAGATTAAAACACTTCTACTGTTACACAAAGCATACACAAGAAATTTCAGCAAATTATTTTTAAAACTTTTTGAGCAATCGCTGTCCCCGTTTGAGCTTTTTGAAAAAAAACCCAGTCGAGTAAAATGCCTTTTAAAGCTTGACACCTTATATAAAGTTATGGCATCTGCTTTTACTAAAACACTTGTAGTTTTTGTTCTAGTGAATGGAAAATAAAAAAAAAGTTTCGTATTTTTATAAAGCCAATAAAAGATGACCTATAAAATAAAATCATAAAAAAAATTATCTCAATTTTTGTATAAAAATCATAATTTTAGGGTAGTCAGATACCTTAAAGACCTCAGGCTCTTATGATGTGGTCGGGAGGTTGGGTTACCTCTTTAAATATTAGTTGACTCAGATCGTCACCATTAATAATTGTGTTGCTTCTTATAGAAAAATTAATAAATAATCAAATACTCAAACCACGCACAGTAAGCAGTGAAATATATATAACTGCAACTGCCACCAGCCATACCTTTAACCAGAGACATATTAACCAGGAAATAGAAAAAGAAACAATTAATTTTAGCCCTCCTTATTCTCAGATTTGTGTATCTTTTTTAGGGAACATGATCTCATTCATGATAGTGTACTTTTCACTTTCAACGAGTGTATTGAAACATTTTATAGAACTAGAAATGTCTTCTATTCTCAATGATTAGTTATATTTAGAAATTAATGTAAAAAAGGCAACAAGTTATAGGTTTATTTGCATTATAACTAGCATTAATTAAAGTTGTTTATGCTATATTTAAATATATTTTATTTCAATGATATAGATACATATAAATTGAGTTATTTTTTGTGAGTATAAACCAAGCAGAATTTCAATCGTAGGCTTATTAATAATACTGTTATTATAGTTAAGAGTATGTATATATATATATAGTATAATAAAATAAAAGTGAAGAAGTTCTGGAACCTACAGTGCTAAGGAAGGAAGAAACTGGAATTCACCAGACACAACAAATGTATAAACAAAAAAGTCTTTGGAATGAACTGGAGACCTATTATGATCTCTAAAGCTGTCGCTGAATTAGGCCAGCGAATTAGGGTTAATATAAATAAATACATATACATATATATTAAACAGGGATTTTTCAAAGAAGCAATTTGGTTTTAATTATGAAAGAGCGAAGGGTATACTAATTTAGCTAAACCTTAGTTAAATTTAACACAACTTAAGTTTATCTTTGTCTTACTTATGATATTTTCAACCAGTCCGATATATTTGTGGGAATATCAACAGTTAAGACACACAACGGTTAAGAGACAAAAATAAAATATTAACTAAGTAACAGCGAAGAAAAGGGAAGGCCAAATAAAGTACGTTTATTTTTAAGGTCACACACAAGAACAAATGCATTAAATATTTCAATAGAACAAAATGCTTTATTGTTGAATTATTGTATAAAGGATATATTTGATTCAATCTTTAGTTCATTTTTAAGATAATTTGGGCTATTAAATATATCCTTGTTCCTATTATACATTTCTCGAAATGTTTTTTTTTTTAATTTACAATCATGTCCATAAATTAAGATTGATTCAGAATAATACGCGAATCGAACCCTCTGGAGTAAAAATTTCACCTGTAGAATTATCTTCCGAATAATATGCAAATTACGAAAGCCACCAGATATGACTCAAATAATACCTCACGAAGACGAGGGTATAAAATAGTGGTACATAAGGAATGGTAACAAGAAATAAAACGGTAAACAAGAGTGCTCTGTAAGCCACACATGTTAATGATTTTTTTACGTTATAAAATGATCAGCCACCAGGAATACACTCTTGTGAACTGAGATGGAAGTCTCCGGGAGCTTGTAAATGTCCTCTTGGTTTTAGCAGCGATTCTAAGATGATGTCAAGGTCAGAAGACTATATAGTATAGGTAACCCTTCAGTTATAATGCTGAATGAAGATGCTTATTTGACAGTAACTGCCAAAAAGAAACAGGCGGAGCACAACGTCCAACCTATCTCGTCCGCATCTCCAGGCACGGGTACGACAGTTTCAAAGCAAACCGTGTACAGACGTTTGGGACGTATTGATATACATGCTCTCAAGCCTGTCAGATGTGTTCCACTCACAGCAACTATCTCCAGAGGTTAGCCTGGAGAATAGAACATGTAATGTGTGGACATCGTCACAATAGGCTTGTGTGGTATTTTCCGACGAGTCCAGATTTAGCTTGCAGTCTGATTAGCATCAGAGATTCATTTGGAGTAACTGTTACCACCAAGTTAAAATCTTTGAAAGACACCTTTACGGTGGTGTGGAATTGCTTGTTTAGAGGAAAATTATACTGTCCTCCAGAACAGATCTGAACTTTCAAATTGAAACCATTACAGACCAGAGTTATCAGAATATCACTCTGAAACAACACGTACCTTTCTTTAGGGGTGCCATGAGCATAGAAACTGAGTTTATGAGCGACAACTTCCACCCTCACCGAGCAAATATTGTAAACGAACGTCTTCAACCTGTGGATATTAACCGTATAAAATGACCAACATTTTCTTCTGACAGGAATCCATTATGGCACGTGTGGCGGATGAATTCTAGCCCATAAACCACAACTTACATGTGTTCCGAAACTTTAGAGAGCATTCCTCACTGAGTGAAGTAACCTTCCTCAAGATCAGCTCGGTAATTTGATACTCAGCCTGCCTAGGCGTACCGGGTGTGTTTCATCGAATGGGAGACATACAATGTGTTAACCTTCCTAGCGATCCTCTGTTATACTAAACTTTTGTAAAGGGGATAATTTTCATAATTTCAACATAGCGCAAAAATAGTAGCTTTTAAAAATGGTATTAAACATACACTAGTGGTTCGATAAATGAGTACCAAGGCTGTTTGGTGACTTAAACACTGGTAGTTTCGCTTCAGACTGATTGATCTGGACACACATCTGCTCATGCACCTCAGTGCCCAATGGTACTGTATACTGGGATGAGCACAGTAGGCCCTGGTCCTCCTGGGCTGTTGCGCCACTGAGTTAAAGAGTTTGCATTATTATACATACACTACCTTTTTTTTGGTTTCATTTTCTTTTGTGAATAAATGGGTTTCTTCTATAAATCACGTCTGTTCAGTTTCTGAACTTTTATTTGCCACAGCTGTCATATCATTAATTTATGAACATGAGTGTAAAAGGATTCTTAGAATAAAAAGTCGATTTATAAAAAATTAAAGTTTTGAAACTTTATTCTTCAATTTAGAGTAAAATATATTTAGAGTAAATAACTTTCAAATTTCATATATTTATTTATTTATTACTATAATTGGTTTCAGTGTTTCTTCCGAAAAGTAATAACACATCGCAGTCTACATATTTTTCCTTCTTCATAAATTAGCCAACTTTAAATTCCAAGAGACAAATTTTTCATTAATACTGACTAAAGCATTTGGATTTCAGTACTTCCTTAGTGTTATCAAAATAAATTTAATTATTTTGTTGTTTACAATTCTGAAGTAGAGAAAATGTTAATTACAATACGATTGAAAATTCTTAAGGATTGCATTAAATTAATACTTTAAGTAAGCATAAAAAACTGCATTAGAATTTCTCTCCATATGAAACATTTAAAATCATATTTATTTATTCTCAATTAGAAAAGAGCATACGGAAATAATTATTCTTAAAAGCTTTCAAATGTACACTAAAAGCTTTTACATGACTTTTAGATGGAATTCATTTATTTAATTGCACTTTATAAAAAAGCAATAAAATAACTTTGAAAGACATTTTTCTTTAGATTTATTCAGTGCACAAGTTTAGTTAAAAAAAATTAATTATCTCTTTTTCTAAACGTTCAAAATTTAAAAAGGAGAAAAGATTCAGAAACTATTATATTCATTGAAAAATTTCTAGTAATTTCTTCAGTTTGAGTTACTGTAAAAAAGGATAGTATATATTTTCTATTTTAAAAAATAATATAAATGTATATATAAAATAAATGTGTTAGAAGCTATTAAGGTTTTTTTAAATTTATAATTATATAAAACGTGTGTTATACAACCATTTCTTTACAAACATTCTAAATATATTTATGTTTTCAATTTTCTAAAAAAACTGCAATTTTTTTCAACGTTTGAAGTTAAAATTTACACAATTTTACCCTTACTAATTTTCTTCCTATTTTATGTTTCTTAAAAGATATTCAATGTTCGTATTTGAAAAAGACTAACTTTGTTATTTTGCAAAACGAAATTTGACATATTAGAACAACAACGACAACAACTTGTAAATATAAACCCCAAAGAAGATAACACCTACTTATCTTCTATCTGATTTTTCTTTTTTCCAACTATACTATATATATATATATTGAAGTTTTGTTCCAAATAATGAATATATTATTTAGCAAGGTAGATGGATGCTTAGTTGTATTGTGATAAACGTATATACACACCTCTAAAAGATTATTTACTGCAAAGTCACATCATTTTGCCTTTAAAAAAGTAATCCTTATAAAAATTGACCTTCCAATAAAACTCATTTCAAGAAATTAATGCTTGTTTTAATACACCCTGTATTAATAATTGCAAAAATGTTCTACAGATTTACTTTCAAATATATAATGTATATCTATATATACAAACTCTGGCAATAAAGTTCAGTGAATAGTCCTGTAACATTGACGTACATGGAATATTACCAAAAGTTACCTTACCGTCCTTCGAAATAGTCACCTCCTATAACTATACACCACTGAGATCAGCTATACATGTCCTGAAAACTTTGCAAGAAGTCTTCTTTTGTCATGGAGTTCAAATGCCTCGTCACGTTTCGCTGTATATCGTCAAAGAGAGTTTGAGTCATGGTAGTAGTAAGAAGTCTGGAAGATTGAGATCTGGCGAGAATAGCGGATGTTCAATTTGCACTATCCCCTGTATTTTCAGGAACTGTTTGATGATATTGGCTGCGTAAAGGCAAGCATTGTCTTGAACAAAATAACATGTACCTTGTTGTGCGTAATGAGCTCATACCCTGCTCAGACGTTTCATGAAACGGGTCAAAATTTCAATGTACCTTGCAGCATTCATCAGCCAGCTATCATGCGCCAAGTTAATCGACGAGCTTTGGTGAATAATTTGCTCCCTTTCTCAATGCTTTTGTCACTGGCGTAGATCACCGGTCTTTCGCTAGGTGTTTGGTGAGAAACACTTTCCCAGCCTTCTAGAAAACGGGGGAATCTCTCGTACACACACTCATGAACAGTGCTTGATTTTCATAAACACGTACTAACATCGAATAAGTTTCTGTCGGTGTCTTGCCAAGCTTAAATCATAACTTTAAATTGACCTTTTTTTTAGTTCATTTTCCTGTTCTCAGTTAAGAACCAACGCAGTAAACAAGCACTTTGTAAAACAAGTCAGACGGAACACAAACGACGCTCAACTGAACAATGAGGGGGGGGGGGGGGTTGGTCAAAACATGCCACTACGCATGTGCAGCGTTTTGTTTCTTTAATGTTGCCAAATTGGCCAGTCTGACTTCATTCACCGAACTTTATTGTCAGAGGTTGTATATATATATTATGTATTATATTATTTCTACATTGAAAATAGATTGATTTAATTAAAATTCATTGGCTCTATATCATGTGATTCTTTCGATGACCGCATTAGCTTAGCATGAAAATATCCCATTAATCCGTGTGGCTCTGGCAGTTGAGTGGTCATGATCCAGGAATCGTGGACTTTATAACAGAGTGGTAGGTTCCACTCACGGTGTCTCTGAAATCTCTCAGTGTAGAGCTGTTGATGCACTTCAAGTATATCAAGGCAAAAAGTCTTCGTTTTGGCATGGCATGGAAATTCGAGAATGAAGTGCAGCTCAATCATCGTCCCCATCATTTAGTCAAAGTTTAAAAGTACAATGTCAGTTGCCAACAGTCCTTGAATTGTAAATGCGATGTCAGTAAGATACATCAAATCAAATTCCAATGCTCCGTATCCTTATATCAAAGTTATCACTTCATATTCATTTCATATATTATTTTTCTTCTTCTTTCTTATCCATCTGGTCTGAATCAGACCAGATTTACGAATTTGTTCACCCTTAGAAAAATCTAAAACCAAAATAGGCCTCTTTGAATGTCCTCCTGTACCATGTCAACGCAATTAAGTAAATGTTGCAGTGCATCTTCTTCATCATTACACTTGGTTCAAATTAGAAAAATTTAGACAACATGGGAGAATCTGATGAACTTTAAATTCCCCGTAGACAGTCCAGTAAAAGTAGTTTGATTTCTTCTATCATCTTTATAACTAATTGACAGTCCGTGGCACTGACTAAGGTACCACGGATGGCGTTTCCAGATGATGTTTATGGAGGCTTTACATTTCGAGTATAGTTCAAGGTTTCGAGTATAGTCACTTCCGAGATTCCTCATTGACCTGAGTCATTCTAGTACCACCTTTTGCAAGGTTATCAGCAATGCAATTATATTTCAAATTCCCATGGGATGGAATCCAATGCAGATGAATCACGGCAGAACCAGACAGGGACCTCAGTTTATTAATAATATATATAAGAATTATATAAGGATTATTTAAGGATCAATATAAGGATAATTCGATTCGTATAGTAATTCTTAGTATAAAGATCGATATATATATATGGATCAATTCATATATAAGAATGCTAATATAGAAGCTTATTTGAATATGAATAGTTCATATTAATCGAAACTCTGCCTGAAAATACACCAATGTCATCGCTGAAGATTCGTTGAATGGAATGTCAGCTCAGATATAGATAAATCCATATTGCTCGAAGGTTATTAAAAAGTTCTGTAGGGACAATTTCTATAAATCGAAGTTCTTTTAAGAATGTGATGCGACTAAAATACAAGACATACAAGTTTTTTTCATTAAATTCAGTGTATATATTCCTCATTATTTCCCCTTTTTATGGTAACTATTCAATCATAAATAAAATCACTCAAAATCTGAAGTTATACTATGTTTACTTCTTTTCTTTATAATCCTTTAAAATGACAATCTAATCTTAAAAAAATTGCGATAATAAAATTGAAAATAAAAAATACGGTATAATACAGTCCGCGACATTTGTTTTCTAATCTATAGTTTGAAATATCGAACATTAAATTAGAAGAGAGAAAAAAAAAAAAAACCGAAGGAATATTAAATAATCCAATGAAAGGAGCACGATCCGAATTCGATTTCGGATGCCTTTGTGTTGCTACATCCTCTGCTAAGCGAAATCCATTTTTACGACCATTCAATAAGCCAAAACAGTGCTCTCCACATTCTTCATTTGCATGCCTGTCGACTGTTGTGTTTACTAAATTTCGATAAGAGACATAATCAATGTGTAGAAAACCGTAAATCAAATTTATCAACTCCCTCGATTTCCCTCCTATCTGAGCAAGGAAGGAAACTGGCTTCCGGGCATCTGTTTTCGAAGTCACTTGATGCGATTACCAAAAGGGGAACTTATAGAAAAGGCAGCGAAAGTTAAACGGAATGGATTTATGCTAATCGAATAGCACTGAGTTACCACATGCTCCAGGCTATTCATTAAACTGAGGGACAGCTGCCCTGCAAGGAGCTACGGACTTCATTAAGTGGTATATGGGCCATTGTGAAGCGGTCATTTATAAATTTGGGTCATCTAAAGCTGTTTATTAGATTTTTGCAGCGCATTTATGGAACAATTCCCTAATCTTATCGTTCGGTGGAAGCGAATCAAATGTCGAGATATATTTGAATAATGTTAGTATTTAATTAATCATGAAGTTAAGGGTTTGTAACTGATAAAATATTATAATTTAAAATTACTTGCAGGGATTTTGTAAGCATGGTAATAAGGGTCTGCTCATTTTTACTTAAAAATGTATCAGTCTAATGCTTATGAACCGCCGTTTAGGTGACGCGCTTGGTTTGTCGCTGGCCTTCTGCACCCATGGTTCCGGGATCAACCCTGCCCCAAGTCAGTGTATTTTTATGATGCAGAAAATCGACAGCGTCCATGTCGTAGGATTATGCGGCATGTAAAAGATCCCTCGAGTGTCCGTTTGGTTTGGGTGCTCTCGGCAAAATTAAATTCCTAAGTGCTATTTCTCATCGTCAGAGCATAGATGCCTCCCTCTGGAGAGGAAACTGGGGGTCAAAATTTATAGGGTACCGCACTCAAAAGTGATACCAGCTACTGGGGAATGTACTAGATCTGCAAAGTTTAAAAAAAATATCAATTCGCAGCCCCATTGAGAAAAAAATGGACAGGGCAGGAAAAGAAACCACAGCAAAATACGTCTCTCAAGTTTTTTTTTTTTATTATTGACTGGCTGACTACATTCAGAACCTTGTTTTTCCAAAATCGTATATTGGCCGTGGTAGCCTAGTGATCAAGGTAATGAAGTCATGGCCGCCGTATCGTGAGTTTGAGCCTAGTACCACTTATGACCCACCGTGTAGGGAGGTGATGCACATCAATTCTGCTGGATCTCAAACGTTCTCTTGTCGGTGTGGTATGATTGTTAGGAAAGGGGGGCCAACTCAGGTGTCATCTTCGTCACTTGACCATTGTTCAGAATTACGAGGCCCGTCGCGAAAAGCCCTCGAGTAGTTGATGTTAATATCCACTCACTGTCCCAAAAGCGTATAAATGTAAAAAAAATCTGTTATTTAGTATTAATTGAGTTAGAATATACGTAGAAAGCTCTTTTAAGAATATTATTTTCCAAAAAAATATGAATGCAATTCAGCATGGATGTGAAATTGTTTGTCGAAAGTGACGATTAAGTGACTCTTTCGAAACAAACATTCTTCCATGAAAAATGCTTCTATAATAATAATAATATTTTGCCTATGTATAACTAAGACTTCTTTAAATAGGATGATTTTGGATTTTTAAGATTATAGGAATTTGGAGTAGATTCATTCAGATTTTAATATATCAGAGCACAAAAATTTTAACGAGAAACACCGGTTATTTTTTTCATCTGATTGCACCTTTGAATATAATGTGAGGTTTTCAAAACTATTTGTCAATTTATGTATATTCTAAATTCTACGAACTCAAAACATCAAATAAATTATATACATTTATATATATATATATTTCAAAATTATGTTTCCTAACTTTGTCACCTTAAGGTTATTTTATTATTATTATTATTATTAATTGCAAAATTTGATTCTTATAAGCATATGATAAGATGATAGATCTGTTTTTTTTATTTTAATAGTTCTAAGTTATTTTTAAATATTTATTTAAATATTATAGTTTGTGAGTAAATTACAACAATATAACTCTTGGCGCGCGCGTAGTAGTATATAAAATTTTAAAAGAAATGGTTTTAAACATAAACATTTGGCAGTCTTGTATTGAACATAATTTATGTAACAAATTCTAACAGCTTACGCTATTCAACAACGATTATTAAGTAAAACTGCTTTAAACAGTAAAGGCAAAATTTCATTTGATTTCAATATGCAGTTGGCTTATATGCATATTTTGCACTCAGAAAAGTATGAAATGATTTACCTTAAAATCCGGCGTATAACGAGCACTTTTAACACAAAAAATAAGATCGAAATTTAGGGGTGCGCGTCATACGTCGGGTATAAAAATGATAGCCGTAAAAATGAAAAAAAAAAATATGAGCACAAAAAAATTAGACTTCTGCATATATCGAAATGTTGTTAATTTAAAAGCACTGGAATTCCTTTTGAACTTGTAGAGGGGTAAATCTAGAAGTATACTATTTTTTCAAAAGCTGAAGATGATACCTCGAATAAATGACTTCAAAACATGAGAGCATTGCATACATACATTTCAGGTTTCTTCGCAAAAGAAGGGTGTGTGCTTTTTACGGCGAATATACCTTAAAATTAAAAATAAATGCAACTTGAAACTATAGATGCGTGTTATACGCGGCTGCGCGTAATACTCTGGATAATGTATTAAACTACAAATTCCTATAATTTTTTCTGATGAGAATTCAAAGCATAAAATGTGTTCTCTATTGTAGTAAATTTTTCTACGTGCGAGAAAGTCCAGTTAAGTCAAATTCATTCGATTAAAAGATCATATAACAAAAAAATATATGTATTGTAGCATAAATCCATACTAACTTTTAGATTACTACCAATTTTAAGAGATAATTGCTCCATATTTTAAACCGTGTTATTGTTATTTTTTTTCAAGATAACTCAGTTTATTATAGAATTAAAATTCTGTAACAGAGGTATATTGTAAAATATATACCCTCAAAATTGTACTATTGAAAATATTACTGTTATTGATTTTTAAGTAAGTAAATAAAGCTTAAAAAGATAGATACTACTTTCAGTAATATAGATGAGAATAATATTTTATGCGTACATTAAAGTGAAAATAAAATTGATAATTTTAAAGGAAAATTACATATTATATTGTTGATATACCAAATTTGAGTAATCAAAGCTCAATATGTGTATTTGTAAAGTTTTACTTCGTTTAACTTTTGGTTTGTCTTAAATTCTCGTATTTTTGAACCTGAAATCGTCGAGACATAAAGTTAACCCCTTAACTGACGATTTAAAGTTACGCAATCCACTCCCCAGGGACATCGTTTTTCACATAAATACGCGTACGCGGTGTATTGGGTGAGGAGAAAGAAAATACACAGATAAGTAAATCCCCCCCTTTAAAATACTGTCAACATGAATTTATTATATTACAAGGCCTTCGGAATAGTTTTATTGACATCTGCGCAAAGAAAAACATCGCATTTCGTAGGGCGGGTATAAATGTCTTGAGCATAAAAGGTACCAGTTGAGTGAGACGGATAAATATGTCGTTGACATCCAAGGGCTATATATATATATATATAAATAGTTTTCAAATACCAATATATTTACCAATAACAAAAATTTTAATTGACATGATGTTTAAACATTTTTCGAAATCTTGTCAAGGAATGGCAACTTACTAAATTTCAAACAAAACTAAGCTGCCCTTCTCCAAAGTACTCCAACCAGAGGACTTTGAGCTACGACAGACTTAACGTACTGCAGCCTGTAACTGGGCCTTCAGTGCCTCTACTGGGGGCACGCCATCCACGAGCTTGCCACTAGGATCACTAGGATACCGATTACAGAATTAGTTCTTGATAAAACGTGTGCTCTCCAATAAAAAGCTGTATCAATGTATTATACTAAAAGTAATGTAAAATGTAAAATATTATACCTTAAGGATCACTCCAATTACAAAAATAAATTTTAATAAATAATTTCTTAAAAGAAAACATATAAATATAATACTGAAGTTTTAAAGAATCTAATGCTTTAGAGCTCTCAAAGGGATCACACACATGTAATTATATAAAAAAATAATGTACAAAAATAATCCTTAACAATTGTTTAGTTCTGATAATAAGACTTGAAAAAACAGTGTGTTAAGCAAAACATCTTAAAGAATTTAAAGCCGAAGTGTTCTAAATAAAGTACCAAGATAAAAAAAAATTCAAGTTCAATTATACTTTCATATTAAATTGTTTGAAGTCCAAAATCCAGATAAGCAATATTTATTCATTAGTTAATTAAAAGAAATGCAATTTTCAAGAAAGTAGAATATAAAAAACAGTATTCTTTTTTTTTAAATTTCAAACAGCTTCGAAATAAAAAATAAATTATTCCTTATAATCAATTTATTTCTGAGGTTAACACAGATAATGACAACACAATTTCTAAAAAATTCATTACAATACTTAAAGGATAAGAAATAAATGCTTCTAGATGCATTAAAAATTAAATTAATATCTAACAACCAACACAATATCTTAAACCAATTAAATAAAATTTCTTCCTGAAATATTTTAAGCTCTGATATGCTACCATTAAGTATTTTTCAGATTAAAAATTACAGTCCTTTGAAATATGTATAATGTAGTTACATGTTACGTTTTTAAATAATTAATAATTTAATATCCAAAGGGTATTAAAACATGATTTTAAAAGGGGAATAGGGCTCCAAAGGTCATTCTGCAAAACTTTTCAGCATAAGGCTTATGTAACTTTTTAAATGAAAAGTTAAATGGTAATAAGTAATTAAATATTAACTACAACCTTCTAATGTATTTAAATGTATGAAAAGTGTGGGATAACAATAGACTTTGGTATTCTATATTTTCAATGCAATCGAATTAATCAATTTTAAAAATAATTCTGACATGAGCAGTAAACGTACATTTCAGGCACAGAGTTTATTAGCATAATATTCTTATATTACTCACACATCATTATTAATTATTTTAACATGTATTATAAACTTCTGGATTAATTGTAATGAGATAAAAATGTTTTATGTCTCATTAAAACTAATGTATACTTATAAGGTTATAAAACGTTATAAAAAAGTTTATGAAAGGGTTTTTACAGTCCTATAATTAATAATTTTCATAATTTGTATTTTATTTAAAACTAGTTACTTCTAATTTATCAGCTCAAAAGTTGTGAAATGAATATAAATATCCGTACACTTAATAAAAATATACATAAAAACCATCCATTTGTGTGTGTGATGCAATTTTTTCATGTATTTCTTTACTAAATTTCAAATAAAGTTGAATTTTGTTTTTATACTATTATGAGATAGGTATTGCGAGCTGGAAAAAAACTAAAGTTGGTGAAAATTTGAAAAGAGAAAAGAAATTCAAATGCATTTAATATGTTTAGAGATGGTATTAAAGTAACAGATATAATAGATGGCAAAAAAGAGATATATACATAAATGTGTTCACTCATAATCTAAAATATTCTTATTAATCTAGAAAGTATGCCCTTATTTAATCATGATTTCGCTTAGTAAAAAAGGCATACTAAATATTTTTAATAAAGATTCAATTGTTTTTTATCAGTAAAATTTTAAATGTCTTTAAGAAATTAATTTACATATTAAGCATAAAATAGTTATATAAATAGTTTATTACGTGTAACTTATAGGAAAAAATTGTGACGGGCTCATCGCGATTTCATCGTGATCTTCTAGGGTTTCGTTGGGGCCAGAATGGCAATTCTTTCCAACCAACTCGAGAAGAGAAGCGTGGATATTCAAATTAGAAATCATAAATAGTAGAAGTTTAGCGTACGTGATGTGGCTATGCGAAGTGAATATACGAGGTCTATGTTTTACAAGTGTTTAACTTAAAGTGAGATTAAATCCCAAGTTCAAGATTTAAGCTATCCGTACCTGTGCGATCAAGTTAAATGTGGATACTATTCCAAAAGAATAAAAGCCACGTCAGTTAGAATCAAGCGAATGGCTGTTTACCCAAGATATAGCGGTAAGACTGTTAAAGCAAGTTATTAAGAACTGTGTAGTTACTGAAGTTAGAAACAGTCGGTAGAGTTAGATATAGTGGTTGGTTACGCGATTATTTGGTAATACGAATTGTGTCCTTTCACTCCAGATTCACTTAAATTGAATATTATTATTATTATTGTATATTGTTTAAGTTAAGATCTTAATAAAGTGATATTAAGATAAACGATATGTGGCTGCTTCTTCGTTCCTTCCCACAGATCTAGATCGCGAGGATAATGTAGAAGTGGGGCACTCCCGATCGGGTACCTTACAAAATAAGGTACACATATTGTTGTAAGATAATGAAATATTCCTAGTTTACGATTATGACGAATATATTTGACGTGGCTTCCTTTCGTAACTATGCAAATCAGTAAATCAGTTCTTGCCACGGATTTGTCAACATGTTTCTGTCAATCAAATTAATGACAGCGAAGATTCTTGATTTTAATTTCGGAATTGATGCAGGAATTGACGGAGCGTACACACTTGATCCTAACAAAACCCCATACACTAAAATCCAAGGGTGAAAGATCTGGTTCTGACCACTAAATAACACCTCCAAACTAATTCCATTTAGTACCTTAACAATGAAATATAATGTAACATTGTTGTGATAGAGGCAAGTAGCGCTATCCTGTTGGAAAATGGAAACTCCTGACATTTTTGTGTGATGATTGTCTTAGGAAAATCTGTAGTATGTCCAGGTAAATAATTCCTGTAGCAGTCTTCTCAGCGAAGAAAATTGGACCGAAAATATTCCAGGAACTCACGGCTCAAAACACGTTTACTTTGGAACTATCTATTTTTTGTTCTAGGATGGAATGAGGGTTTTCTGACCCCCAAATTCTTAAATTATGGTTCCTAATGCTCTCTATGAATAAAAGAATATATTACCCCTAGTCTGACTTTAAACGTTTTAGTTTTATTTAAAATTTTGGAGGTTCTTAAATTACGAAATTGCCCAACTAATTTGAAGACACCCTGTATTTCAACAACAAATTATAAATAATGAATTAAGGGTAATAAAATGAGTTTTCTATCATTGCAATAGTTTTGATGTAGTTGTTCGAATAATAAAGAATTGCCCCATTGATTGTATCTATGATACTTATTGTTAAAAATTTAATTTTTAATACAGTTTTCATTTTATGTTAATTATAGTTGAACTGAAGTAGTATTATAAGCTTCTAGTTTAAAAGATCATAATTTTCATCCACAAGCTAATGGTATCCGAAAAGGTTAACTCCTGGATTAAGTCATTTACATTTACAGTACATTATTTGATTAGATAGATTTAGTTGATCAAAAATCCTATTTTTCAGAGAAATCTTGTGTGGAATTCAGTATTAATTTTCTATTTCGCTTACTTTTAGAATAACTCTATGCATTTTACTTTTCATTTATGCCCTATGTCAAAATTGAAACATTTACAATACAATTCTTGAACAAGAACTATTCTTCTGAAAAAATAAAGTTGTAATACTTATAATCACTTTTTTGTTGTTATACATTTAATGTATTTATATATATTTCATATGCGAGTCATCATTTATTCTTTAGAAAAGACTAGACATGATAAAAAATAATCATATTCTACTTGCGAAAATGTATTGAGCAACAAAAATATATCAAAAACAATCTTAATTTCAGGCATATGAAACAAGAATAATAATAGCATTTATTATGCGAAATATTTCTATCTTTTTCTGGATATTATGAATAAAATATTACGGCTTTTTTTTTCCTCTTACTGACACTTTTTAAAATCTCTTACAGGGGATTTTTTACGTTATATTTTTCTACTAGTTGGGTATTATAATTTTTTTTTAATGTTATTAACAATTACATGTATTTAAGGCATTCGACTATGTTTGAAACTATGATTTGGAAAAAGCATTTATTTTCATATTCATCATCAACTGAACTGAAATAAACATAAAAAATGGCTTTAAGAATATTATTACAATAGAAAAAAGGATTTATAAATGCAATTTTAATTTTGGGCTAAAATAAATAAATGTGTTTATTTTGGGGCCAAAAATAAAAAAAATAATGGCATATTTTCAAAACATTCTCCTTTTATGAAAAATGTTTTTATAATAAAAATATCTTTCCTTAATACATATATAGAGCTAATAATTATGTACAAAGTTTGAACAAGGATTTTTGCAATACATAATTTAGAAGTGGATCTTTTTCAGAATTTAATTCATTAAAGTAGAGGAATTTTAACCAAACACTTAGGTCATTTAGAATGATAGTAACTCTCCAAATAGTGTGATTTTTTTTTTCAAAATTTCTTGTCCAGGCTCTATATAAAGGTCTTAGCTATATATAGGCAAATCATTATTATTTCAGAACCATTTTTCATAAAAAGAAAGTTTCGAAAATGTGTAATTTTTTCCTTAATTTTTTGCCAAAAAAGGCAATTTTAATACTTTTTTTTACTTATTTATTTATTTGTACCTTGGCAACATTTTAAAGCAGTATTTATTGTATGTATATTTTAACAGGTGAAACTAAATACCAAAAAAATATTCCTTTATGCATTGTTTCTATAAATCAAGGTTCTGAACGTTGTCGGATATCTCAAATAAAATGTCGTGAAATTTGTAAGATCGTTTTACGTATAAAAATAAACACATATCTCTAATATTATCTAATAATACAAGCAGTATAATTTCAGCAACGTGTGTGATTTCATTTAGAAAGATTAAGAACTCATTTGTTTTCATGTTATTTAACTGTGTAAGGTAGTAAAAATAAATCAGAAACACATATCAATGTCGAGTCATTAAGAAAATGTAATGCTAGCAATTAATTTAAATTAATCATTGTGCTCGCCCTTAAGGTTTATTGCGAATAATTAATAACACAACTTTTACGAGATATTGAACAATTTATCAGCTTAAAAGTGCTTCATCAATTATATCATAATTTGTCATGTTGAAAATTAAAGTTTTTATTTCATAAACTTGGTACTTTCTAAAGAAAAAAGACTGAAATATGAAGATTCGATTGAATTAATTCATTGAGCATTGCTTACAGAAAAACAAAAGAATGAAATCTGAATCACACAAGATTTGAATAATGACACCCTTTAATATCGCAATTTCACTCCTTGATTCTTTCCAAGAAGATTACGGTAAAATACATTAATAAGTAGGAATTTCAAAAAGGAATATTTTCTTTTCGCTGAATAGATATGTCCTTTCCTAAATAATTGTGTTCTTAAGTAAGAAAGCCGTGTCACATTTAAAAGCATTGCTCGAATTCTTTATAAGGGAAAAATGCATGATTACCCTCCGAGTGAAATTGCATTTGAATTTCAGATATTATACAGTAGTCTTTCTTGAAAGGAGTTTATGTAATGTGGATTGAAGTTATGCGTTATGTGCTGGATGTTTGTATTTTGCGGGGAAAATAAAATATTCGAATGAGTATCTTTATCTCAAAGCATTTGAGTAACTCTAAGTTATTGCACATAATTAAACGGACAGGGCACGATTCCTTTAACGAAAATGGATAAGAAATAATCAAATTTTCTAGGTTAAATCTTTTTATATATATATTTCTTTTATTATCCTACAAAATTTGAGTGTCCAAGTTTAAATACTTAGATTTCTCATTTTAATTTTAGAATCGCTTTTTTTTTTGCATTTCGCGCGCGCGCGATTGATGATAAAAACTTTAAACTGATTATCTCATAAATATTGTTATTAATACATATAAAGCTTGTATGTATTTTAAAATCAAAGTAATATTTAGTTGTTTTTTTCAAATAGTTTAATTTAGAATTAATGTCTTCATGAAAATAATCTACATGAATAAAAAAAAATATTTCATGTGTTTCAGTTTTTCTATTTAAAACTCCATACTATTTTTTTATGTAATCCAACATACCTTTAAATCAAAATTCGCATGTCATGTGCTATATGTATACGTAAGTCACAATTAAAAAATTTGCAAAACACATTAAATGAAAGATTTTATTTAAAACGCACCGTGTCCTTTTAAAATATGAACTGTCTTCCAAATCCAATTTTCAAAGTTGCATTTGCAAGAGTTTTGAAAAAAATGACATAAATATGATCTTATATAAAAAGAAATATATGATTACATGACATGATTGTTACTTTCAATTTAATTGACATCAAAATATTTTTTTTTAAAAAAAAATATTACTTCATTTATTTTAAAACTGAAGCAGCTATATGAAGAAATATTATTAATGAAATTCTTATTTATTATATTCAAATAAATCATCATTTATTAAAAGATAATTATTAGGTGGTTTTTTTTTCATTTATAAAATATCCAAGATGCAATGAAAGCGATATGATAACTTACTCAACATTTGTTTTATATATTAAGAAGCTTCTATTACACATAAGAAACATTAAATCATAACTATCAAAAAACGTTAAATTTTGTCGCAGTATTAAGTATTTTCTGAAGCGTGTAATAAATAATATCTTCTATTTTAATTACAATTCTCTACACAGGATGAACCAAACATTAAATAACGTCTTCTAGGAGTAAATAGCTATATACGTCGTGGAACTCATAGTATAATCAATAGTTATATACAGAAAACATATTTTTTTTAAAAAACAGCTATTTCAATAAGACATAAATAAACAAATATTGATAGTAATCTTAGAACGAATATTTTTGAATATATCACAGTTTCTCGAGAATTCCTGAAATACAGTATTGCTACATTAAGAAGTTATTTATTTAACAATTTCTTCTACCCGAATATCAAGTTGGGCAAAAATATATCACTTAGAAATCTTAGATTCAGATGATGGTCTCTTAAAGAATACGTTAAAGACTAATATATTTATATAAGTTTGTTGTCTAGTAGTATATGTATATAGAAATAAAGGTTAAGTAAGTTTTATTCTTGGAAAACACATACACTACTTGCATTACTACTGTTGCTGTGTCTGTTCTTGCAGTAATTAATTTGATGTTATTAATATAGTTAAACTACAGTTAAAACTATATATAATGGAATATAAAGAAATTGAATGCATTTCCTGTAAAAAAATCCACGGATGGCATTACTCATTTATCATTCCATGTTTGTTTGTTTTTTTAAAAAATAAGTCCTATTTCATTTAAATTAATCTACATTTTTGGACATCTGGAAGTACTAGATAGTGCGGGGTACTTAAAATATAAGACAAATTAGGAATATTTATTTTTATTATCCATGTAATTTATTAAGAAGATAAATATAATGATTTTATAAAATTTGCCATGCAGAAAAACAAAACAGTAGATATTTTAAAGAAGAATCAGTAGCTTGATTGCAAGTTGCCAGACAGAAAAATCCATTTTAAAAGAGATCGGTGAATGTACAGAGCTTGTTGTCAGATGCATATTTAAATCTAGCTGATCTCAAAATCCTCACGAGATGTTATGCAGAAATTACAAGTAAGAAGCGCCGTTTATTTAACAGAAGTAGATAAAGTTCCAATATGAAATTAATCCCCAATAGAAAATATTTGAGATAAAAAATTAGTAAAATTTATTTAGGAAGGAAATATATCATATAATAGAACTGATTTCTGTAAAAATTAGTTTACTTTCTCAAGTAGTAATTTTGTTCTCGATATTTCAATGGGTTTGGAGACTATCCTTTACAACAGGCAGGTCAAACTCATAAGATATTACGAGTCACAAGTTCTATTTCAATTCCTACTATCAGTTCACTCTCTCTCTCTCAATCTCTCTCTCTCTCTCTCTCTCTCTATATATATATATATATATATATCTATATATATATATATCGTGTTGAAATTTTCAGTTGTTAATAAAATACTTTCTATTCACTCATTCAAGTTCAAATAACTTTTTTAAACTTGTGGAGTAATTCTTGACGTTAATACAGTTTTTTCAAACATTACTTCATTAATTAAAATTTATATTTTAATTTTAAATTTATTCTGCGTTATTTTTGTCGTAGTTACCACTAGCTGCAACAGAAGGCCCCAATACGCTTTGCTGACTAGGTAGGAATTTGCATTAAAAAAATTATATTACTTGTTTATATTAAGCTGATGGCCACTTGTTTATAATGCTCTAAAAAATTAATGAATATGTTCGAAATAAATGTTCCCATTTTGTTTAATAGCTAGAAAAGAGTATAACTAAAAAATAAACATTAGACAAATTCTACCTATCTTATTTTCTTTCTGTATCAGTTTGTTATTTTGTTGTATATTATAATGAGGCGATTTGTTGACCGTGCCTAAAAAATGCTCGTTGTGGGCTGCGAATTTGACACCCCTGCTTTACAATACTAAAAAGAACTAACATGACTATCGAAATACCTTACACGAACATGATTTGGATATGGAAATGCTAAATTAGGTGTCGCCCTCATCGAGCAGGCATTTAGGAATGTTCAGTAAATAAACATATAATAACTTGTTTATAAGGTTACAATAGCCAAAAGGTCATACTCAGGAATTCATGTTCAGTGGATTAGAGACACGAGTTCTAGTTCTAATTCCTCTAAAGTTCCGTTGTGTTGAGGGATTGAAACCTGTTAAATTTTCCATTGTTTCAGGCACTCTTATTGAGTATTTGAGTTGAAATGGGGATTGAGTACGGTGAAAACTTGCAGGTTAAATAATAATACTTAATAAGTAAAATATACTTTAAGGAGAATAATAAAAATAAAACCTTAAATATAAAAGCGTGTAAAAATAATAAAATAATAAAAATAATAACTTCAAAATCAGTGCAAGTACTGAAAGTGAAAGCATATTTAGATCAGTGGGTGAGCGGAGCGAAGCCAGACCAACGGGAATGCATCTTAGAAGTCAGTAGTCGAAAAATGAAAGAGAATATATTGAGTGATTGAAAAACAGAAAAATAGCTTTTTCAAAAGCTATTAAAAATAAGATATTTTAAGAAAGAAAATTTAATGGACTTGGAAAATAGATTAGGTTAGAACAGAAATTTGCTATAGGGAAAATAAAGTAATTTTGAATTAAGTGAAATCCTAGAAATCGAACCCTGGTCAAGTCGTTTGAAATCAGCTACCAGCTAGACCACGGAAGCTTGTGGAAGAAGGTCAAATGAGCTTTTAAGATAGGTGACGAGAATGAAAATGAATAGTAACAATTTAATTGGATTCAAAAGAATGTTCCTGGGTCTGTTAAAATTAAGATCCGGGACATATTTTTCAGTGTCCAAAATCGAAAGATTATTTTAGCAATATTCTGAAAAAAAGTTAGTTGCTAATTTTTTGATAAATTGTTTGATAAATTTCATTTTGCTCGTGAATCTGAAATCATTATTCCTCATGAACCCACGAGCATTTAAAATTTGTCGGAAAATGATGATTTTAGAAGCTTAAATTTGACTAATATGAGTTTAAGCTACATTCGCCCAGATTGGCACTGCATAGGTCAGAATTGGCTTAAGGATCGATGCCAATTTATTTTCTATGCTCAATACAGAGTTTCTTGCAATTAAGAGGTAAATTTTACAGACCTATTTTTTAAATTTATTTCTTAGATATGTGACATGTTGTTTGAAAGAGAGGGGATTATCTAAAACAGCACCTAAGTACTTTGTGTGCTGAGACCAGGGTATTAGTAAGTCATTGATATAAATTTTGAAAGGTTTTCTGATGTTATAAAGAACTATCGCTTCAGTTTTTGATACATTAATAACAATTTTCCACTCTTTGTACCATTCTTCCAGGAGAGCAATGTGAATTTTGAGGTAATATATAATTAGTGTTGGGTTTTCACTTTGCTTCAGCACCACTGTGTCGTCTGCATAGAGGTAGAGAATTGTGTTGTGAAACGAAATATGAACCAGAAAGCGTTGAAGGCTTCTTAGAGTGTAAATTTAGTTGTAATCAGCATCGTTATGCATTCTTAACGACGTAAAGATTATTTTAAATTCATTTTTTTGTAAATTAATTTTTTTAAATTCATTTTTTCCGATATAACTATCATATAAAGATGAAACATATTTATATATATTTAATTGACAGATCGATATTACTAAAAATAAAATAAAATAAATATATATAATCATTGAGATGCGTTATATAAGAATTAGGTTTCTTTTTTTAGGATTAAGGTATCCAAACTACGTTCGAAACCGGGATTTTGCAAAAGCCTATAAATGGATAATATTTATGATATTTAGTGTCACTTAGATTAGAAACTGTATAAAAAATTGTTTTAAGAATAGTATTACAATAAAAACATTATTTAAGTACAATATTTTGACAAAAAATGAACGTAGAATGACCCCTTTTCAAAATATTCTCCTTTTGTGAAAGATGCTTCTATTATAATAATATTTTGCCTGTATATAGCTCAGACCTCTGTACAGTAGCTCAACTAGAATTTTTGAAATATATAACTTAGAAGTGGGTTTATCCATGTTTCACAAATACAGAGGGAAGTAATTTTAATAAAAACAACCGATAATTATTTCAATGGCTTGTAACTCCAAAAATAATGTGAATTATTCAAAACTCATAGTTGAGCCTCTGAAGAAAGGTCTAAGCTATATACAGGCAAAATATTTTTGTAATAAAAGCATTCTTCACAAAAGAAGAACATTTTGAAAAAAGGTTATTCTAAGTTAATTTTTTGTCAAAATATTGTAATTAAATTATTTTTTATTGCAATAATATTCTTAAAACAACTTTATACGTGTATTCTAATCTAAGTGACACTAAATATCATGAAAATTATCCATTTATGCGCTTTTTTAAAATCACGGTTCCGAACATAGTCGGATACCTTAAAAATGATGAAGTTTAAAAATGGCACACACACATACACACACAGTTGTAAGCTGTGATAAGTAATACATAGTTGTGATTTAAATTCAAAAGAAATTTTTTCCAGACATTTATTTCACAATTTAAAATATGATTCGCCGACAAAAATAATTGGAAAACAGGAAATCGTTCATGCTTCGTAAAACAGATAAATTTCCTGAGGGCAGCGCAAAATCATAAAGTGACTTAAAAAGAAATATGCATTAAAAAAAATATTTTCATTAAACTTTTACACAAATACCTTATTTTTTTAAGAAAAATAATACTTAATTTCCATAAACGTTTTACCTCATATAACGGACGAAAGGAATAAAGAAGGAAAAAAGTTTTTGAGGGAAACGTAAAAGTTTAAATTTGTATGCAAGTTTTTTATTTACTGAAAAATAAAATCTCCCATCAGACAAATGGAAAGGAAAAAAAAAAACTAGACCTTATGTTAATTACACATCTTCAAAAACATTTCCTTCTTTTTTTTTTAAGTCTCTCATTTCATGAAAAGAGTTTAAAGAAAATAATGAGGTCTCCGTAGCTGAAGCATCCACCTTCCAAATTAAGAAGCGGAATTGAGGGAGGATTTTTTCTTCGTATTTATTTTCATCTTTCCGCCCCGTTACCGACCAGAGAGAAGATTACAAAAAAAAAAAGAAAATATTCACATCTAAAATCATCTGACGGTTCATTAAACGGAAGCAGTATTCAGAACTTCTTAGATAAAAGAGAAAAGACTCCGGAAATGAACAACCTGACGCCTGAATTTACACCCTCAGTAGATTCACTGTATCCCACAAATATTATACACAAAACTTCCCCATGTCTAAAAAAATAATAACATATTTATGAAAGATAATATTTATGATGAAATAAAAGGATAGTTATTTCTTTTTCACACATAATCTACTATAGTGGCACTATCTGATGTAGTTACTGATCATTACTTCCATAAATATTAATTAATTCTGTAGAAACCGTACTTGATTAATGGATAGGGAGGTACGATATAAGATCAAGACATTTAAAATGCAGACTTTATCAGAATATTAAAATTCTAAATTTTGGATTTTATTTTAAAACTATATTAAACTCTATCAAGCTCAATTCACAATAAATAGAACGCATGCCTTTTTTACCCAATTACTGAAAAATTTCGATTTCCTTTCATCACTCATACCACGCCCCTAGTATTCATTCTACTACCATAAGAAAAGCTACCATATACTTTGACAATATGATATTTTTCTTTTGACAAAGACTCATTTATTTTTATTTCAGATATAAATTTATCAAGAGCAGCATTGTAGCAAAGAGATTTTACTGAATTAAACTATTATTTGCTAAAATCACTATTATTTGCTTAAAATCATTTCAGACGCTTGAGTATTTTTATTTAAAATTTATTTAAATACTTTTTGATTTTACTAAAAAACTATCCGAACAAATAACTAAATTTTTCAAAGAGTACATCGGAAGCATTTAAGGAACACTCTAATGATTTCTGTATCATTTCATATATGTATCAATATGTATAATGTAAAAATGTTTTATAGGATGTCTTTGTTGCCTCTACATTTTGTGGCATTATCCCCTACAAAGTATTATGTTGCTGTTGCAATGATTTTTTCCAGAAAGCAAATTTATCTCGTCTTGAAAGGGATCCTCAAGAAAAAGAGACATTGAAAGATATGTGTTTAGTGGAATAGTGACGAGCAAAATTATATTTTTTATATATAACATTTTCATGAGAAATCAAACAAGTTGTTGATCCAAGTTTGTTTTTCTCTACGAAATAGTTAAGATCCCAATCGTCTTGAAACAACATATTTACTTTAGATGCTTTTCACTTGGAAAACAGGAGAGCTAAGTAAAACTTAGTTTCACCTGTAAAATGATCGTTACTCCACTGTTATGTGTTATCACTAACTATTACAATCACAAAAACAAAGAAAGTCATCTAATAATTCAAACCAGTGCAACATCTATAGCAAAATGATAATTCTGATTGCTTGATTGATATAATTATTCGCTAAATTTTCTGTGCATTTTTCAAAAATAATTGAATTTATTAGTGCAAATAGCCAGGACCAGGCTACTCCGAAAAGTTTGGCGGGCTACTTGCAACCCGCGGGCTGCACGTTGAGTATTGCTGCTTTAGTTTATTATAAGTTTCAGTCATAAGATAATTAGCATAACGCAATCACGCAGAAATAAAAAAAAAACTGCACATTGATCTGAGTTTCCTTAATAATTTCCACATGAATTGGTGTAACATTTTTAGAAGTATAATTCCAAATCGAGAATTTTTACCAACTTGGCGGTGGGGGCCCGCCCGGAAGAAAAGCAACGGATTATTGACGATAATCCGTTGTGTTACTCTTTAGTGAGAAAAAAATCAACTACAAAAAATTATCAAAGTTTTACAAAGGTCCAGTTTCAGCTACTGAGTTACAATATATTGCAGAATTTTTTTTATGCACGCGTGTGCACAAAACACCTAGATTATTGTATATTCCGGAGTATCCTGCTCAATCTTAACGAAACCATAAGATCGAAATTTAAAGCAGAGCGTTATATGCCGTGTAAAAAAATGATAGCCTAGGAAATAAATATAAAACGAGAATTAAAAAATGATATTTCTTCACATATAAAAATACTGTTTATTTAAAGAAGAGAGAGAAATGCAATCCTCTTGAACTTTTTTTATTGAATAAAGTAAGGAACTCGTAATATATTCACCTTCTATTCTTAGTGTGTTCACCGTTCAAGTTGCACGAATCCATAAATAAATAATCATCTTCCGTTCCATACAGATTGCTGGATATATTTATTACATTTGAAATGACTTTTTAATTATGCCAT
>BMAV01020672.1:118861-130965 GCA_019973955.1 Trichonephila inaurata madagascariensis | reverse complement strand
CCCCTTCATTTAACGCTGAATTTTTTATACGTTATACCTCCAGGCTCATGAATCAGAACTCTTATCTAAGCTGAGGAAAGTTAAAGAAAAAGAAGCATTTCTCATGGTAAAAAAGAAAAAAAAAAGTTATCATTTCCTCTAAGTTCTAATGAGTGGAAATGTGATTAATCTTACTTTATTGCCCTGGAAATACCATGTTTGGTGTAATCCCCGTAAGCTTTCCACTAATCAGATGAAGACTGAATTGCCTTGCGAAATTTGCAGTCTCTAGCTTCTTCATTTAAAGCTGCTGATGTTAAATAAAAGTCAGGTCTCTAGTCAAATAAGAAAATGTTTATAGCAAATGGTACGATTCTGCAATTTTATGAACACAATGCTTTGGATATATTATATATCTCCTTAAAGTATATTCAGAAAATATACAATGGATAGCTTGGAGGTCAAATGAAAATCTGTGTAATTTGAGCTTATTATGGAGGAAATATCTCAAATATATTTTATGTTTACTTATAAATAGTTTTTGGATTCAAAAATTATTAATAGTTTTAGTATTACAGAAAATATTTTAGATTACTGAGTTGAATTGATTAGAATTATTATTATCATTGTTATATGAGTTTTGTGAAAAAATATCATTAGCAACATTGCAAAGATTTAAATATAATTTTGAGATTTGTTCGATTAAATTACTTCAAAACATATAATTGAGTGAACTATTTTAAAAAAAGCTAAATTTTAAATGATTTCAAATATTCTTCTATTCACAAAGATAACCTTTCATCATACAAAAAATATTACAAAAGGCAAAAAGACACAACATTGAACAAATTGTGCAACATTCGTTCTCCACGGTTTTGCGCTAAAGTCAATTATCTTTCATTTTGAAAATCTTATAAATATTTTCTGCTCAGAAATGTATTATAAGGGTTCCATTTTCTTTTTTATGACTTTGAAATTAAAGAATTTCAGAATTAGGCCTTTATACATTCATGAAAAATAATGTTTCTCAATATCATTTGGCAATCAGTTGAATTGGCCTATAAATTGTTCTGACCTGTTTGTGTTCCTTCTACCGGATGAAAAAATGAATGTTATTTAAGTAATTTCATACAATAATAGAATTATAAGTCTACGCCTATCTTTATTTTAACAATAATTTAAGAATAATAAAAGCGATTACATATTAAATGAAACCTCAATTTCAGGCCTTACGTTATATGGAAATTAATTAAATGAAAGGTTATGCCCAAAGTATTGTCATTTGATCTTGGTCTTTATTTTGAGGTTCAGTTCCATAAAAATCCATCCTAAGGCAAATAATTTTATTCTCTTTGAATTTATTTCTTGAGATTGAAGCGATATCCTCGTTTTACTTCTTAAATATTTCCTCAATATTAATTTAGATCTAGTTCTATTCTGTTATAAAAATAAAGTCTAATAAGCCTATATTTCTCTCTAGATGTTTGTTTTAATCCAGTTAAAACAAACGATGTAATTCCAGTATTAAAGGATCTTGAAAAGACATTTAAAAAAAATTGGAATATTAAAGCATTAAGGAATTTTTTTTTTTTTTTTTTTTTGAAAAATTAATACTTCACTTGAATGTTTTAGATTTTAATAAAAACTTTAAAATTATCTTATAGCACGATTAAAAATATTACAATAGATTTTTTTAATGTAATGTCATGGTAATGTGAGCCTATTTCCATACTAATTGAAATTAGAAAATGTTTTTTTTTATTTTACATTTAAATTAAGAAATGAACATTTTGAATAAATGAATTAATGTAAGAAATACTGTAATTATTTGGGTTTATGTCTATTAACAAAGTGGTTTGAAATTGCATACCAAACGAAGATTAAATTACTTCAAAAATAAACTATACTGAAATGCATGATTTATTGAGCATAGTGCGAACCTATTTTTTTACAAGAATCATACGTGGAGATCACTTTGCAAACGATACATATGATTTCACTATTATATGGTAAACTTAGTTAGATAAAAGTAGATTGAATGGCATACACTGTCTTTAAACATCTTAGATCTGATTTTATATATATATATATATACTCATATAAAAATCCTTTCTTCAAAAATACTTATAAAAATTGTCTTCCATGTTTAACCACTTAATATGACATATTATTAGTACTCTTAGATTTTCATCTAAATGTCTTCTTTTCTGATTTTGACTTAAGAATACCAATTGATAACATCGGCTTACAATTCAGGATACTAAATATTACTTTCGGGATTCAAGAAATTTAGAAATGGAACTCCTTGACATCTCTCTCTTTTTATGATGTATTTGGTTCAAACTTTCTTTTATTTGTTAAATGATGTATTTAAGTTAAAAGTTGTCAGGTTTCTGTGTGAAAAAATTTAAAATTTCTAATGAAAAACAAAATTATCATTTATACTGAAGTTAGTATCCTTTAAGCACATTTCGGATACTTTTCCTTTTCCCTCTCCAAATTTTGTAAATTAATTAGGTATATGTTCACAGTTAAAAATTTTCTTAATATAATAAAAAAAAATTACTTCAACATAATCTAATTCAAATAAAACATTATTTTCTTCATAATAATTGAGAACACGGTTTATTTAAACCTGAAAATAATAAACAAAGGAATCAAATGAATATAAAACATTTATTAGCAGAATAAAATTGTAAGATTTAAATCTACTCGCAAGAATAAATGACTTTGAAATAAGTAATGTTATAAAGAAATTAAGAAAAAAAAACATTTTATTTAATTTGTTTAAGAGTACATTTTTATTTCGCTGACATAAGATAATGTACATTCTGTAATCTCAACTTAATCAGAGGTCATTTGATGATACACTGAACTTATGTAGCTTTAATTACATCAACGTTTTGGAGGTTTGCTCCTATTTTACAGTGATATTTAAAAACAGTGTTATTCTATTCAATGTATTCTATTTTTATGAAGTTTAAGTATATAAATAGAAAGTACTCAGAAAATTCTACTTCTTATTTCCTTGTTTAATATATTTCTGCCAGAAAGTTGAGAGAGGTGAACTATAGGTGACATTATTTCAGTTAAGGTATCCGACTACGTTCGGAACCGTGATTTTAAAAAAGCGCATAAATGGATAATTTTTATGACATTTAGTGTCACTTAGATTAGAATACTTGTATAAAATTGTTTTAATGACATTTTGACAAAAAAAATTTATTTAATACAATATTTCGGCAAAAAATTAACTTAGAATAACCTTTTTTCAAAATGTTCTCCTTTTGTCAAAAATGCTTCTATTATAATAATATTTTACCTGTATATATATCTCAGACCTCTGCACAGAGGATCAACTATGATTTTTGAAAAATTCACATTATTTTCAGTGTTACAACCAAATGAAATAATTATAGGCATTTTTTTCTTAAAATTTCTCCCCTCTGTTGTCGTAAAACATGGATAAACTCATTTCTAAGTTATATATTTCAAAAATTCTACCTGAGCCTCTCTACAGAGGTCTGAATTATATACAGGCAAAATATTATTATAAAAGAAGACTTTTTCACAAACGGAGAATATTTTGAAAAGTGGTCATTCTATGTTCAATTTTTGTCAAAATATTTTGTACTTAAATAATTTTTTATTATAAATACTATTCTTAAAACAATTGTATATACATTTTCTAATCTAAGTGACACTAAATATCATAAATATTATCCATTTTCCTCATGGAGCTGAAGTGAATGTTAACTTTTGGCATTATTGAATTCCTAAAGTGTCTCATTCAATATTTCAGTACCAACTTTTATTTATTAAAAAAGTAAATCGGTATTTTTCCTGGATATAATTTCTGCATTTGCTAATCCATTACTGTGAAACGGAGTAAAGAAAAAAAAACCTTCCTCTTTTCAATATAGTAGCATTTGTTTCACAAAACTTGATCCATTTAATCGCGGTTGCGTGCAAATCTCCAACTACAAAACGTTTCGAAAAATTTTATCATTCGCAAAAGTCTGAAAAGTGATTAAGAAAATAGGATTTCTTTTCCGAAATCGTGGAACCGAATACATTTCATTGTTGTAAAATATTTCGAGCTTTCAAGAGTATTTATCACCGAGTAATAACCCTACCAGAAACGCAAGCATCGTCTCCAATTTCACAGATACCATTTATTAGCACAAGAAATATTTCCCTTTAATAAACCTTGAATGCAACAAAACCTGAACACATTTTTCTCTTTTATGCCCCAGCGCTCGGCGGGAACTGTTTTCAAGCGATTCTCTCTTTTAGTAATTTATCTTTATTTAATCTGCGTGGTGGAGAATTCCGCATTCCATTCGACTCATCCCAATCAAAGCAGTTAAGGGATTTTTCCCGCATCATATTTCATGCAAGTCACTTCTGAAATTTCAATGCCTTACTAATAAATATCTCAGTCCCAGAGCATCGCAATGGGCATCCAATATACATAGGGAAAGGGAAAAAAAGAGAGAGAAAACAACAAATATCAAAAACTGCATGGATAATCTACAACGAGAATTTTTTGTTTCTTTTGTCTTCTTTCACAATCGATTCTCCTCTTCTCATTCTTTTGTTTAGAGATGATCCTATGCTCCGGATCTGGATCCCTGCCTTTGTGGTTTGAATCTTCCTGTAATTATTTATTCCTCTCTTAAGGGGAAAGATGGTGCTGGTATTGTTTGTTTACAGTGCTTTCCTTTTATCTTTTCTCAAGTTACCTCCCAATTTTCACTCACATTGTGAAAGAGCACGAGGCATTACCCATGACAGAACATGTAAATTTGTGATAATGCATTCTCGGAGAAGATAAACCCTCTTTCAGAAGAGGGTCTTAGCATAGGTTTAGAATTTTTGGAAGAAATTGTTTCCCAGACTTTGACGCTCACATAAAATGCTTGAATGGTTTCCAAACTGAAAGAAAAGCATAATCCTATGAATTTAAAAGGGAATATAAAAATATAAGTAAGAAAAAAAAATGTTGGAAAACCAAAATAAAATATGCAGCTGGAAGTGATAAATGACCGTTTCGTTCAGAAAGAAGTACTTAAAACGGGATGAGAGGCTATGAAGGAAAAGTGGTATTAAGCAGACAAAAATGTACAAAGTTACGCAGATTCTTTTTTACTGGCGTTTCTGTTATTCAGCAATTACTTTTACATTTAATCATTTTAACGGGATTATCTAGAACTGCGTTTTTTTTTTAAAATTGTGCAATACATCAAAATATATGAAATTTTTGAAAAAAGGAATACTTAAGTATAAAATAATAAATCGTCGAATATTTTTTTTTTTCAAATGGAGCTGCGGATTGGTGTTTTTTTCGCAGGGAAATGGCAAAATTAGGAATTCCATCAAATCCCTAAGGGGGATGATCACTTGACGGTAGATGTTAAAATAACGTATCTTCAAGGTCATTTCCCTGATGAAAGTAAGTGATTTTATCAAATCCCTGAACTGTTTCAGTGATATAATAAAATGTAGTCAGGATTTGCATTGGCAAAATGCTATACGGGGGGGGGAGAGCCCCCTGGGGGGCCAAGTCCTTGTACTTCCTAACCATGCAGGTAGTACTATCGATCCGCTAAATATCAACTCCATGTATTTAAAAAAATAGCACCATACAATTAATTAGCATAGGGATTGATATTTTTAGTGTGTAAGCAACCGAGATGAAAGATGTTATACGTCAAAAAATACCAGTTTAATTTTCTAATTATTTGTTAATTAGTTTCAAATAAATATTTTTTATTTAATTGACTATTGTTGCATTACTTACTTCTACGTTTAATAATGCACCCTATTTGTTAAATAAACACTTTTAAGCTCTTGATAATAGTATTTCATAATTTCACTGAAACATCTCCGGGATTCGTTCAAGTCCCTTACTTTTATATGGGAAATCACCTCTTCACTCTTTTTGTGTTTAATGAACTAGAACTTTTGGGATTGACCCGGATTGATCACAGTAACACTTAAGTCACATAGAATAGATGTAGACCTTTAATTTAATACTAAATTTAGCTGCTACTTCCTGCTACTAAGAAAGTTATCTTTTTTCCAGCGTTGGCCGATGGTATTACTCGGCGTGCCTTATTCAATGTATAGAAGGAAGAGCAAGATACTAGTGCAAAACTAACGTTGTTTTGAGTTTAGTTAGAACTGCAATGGACTTTGATAAATTTGAGGACCAGCAGCAATAAAAATTTAGAAAAATTGTTAAAATTTTCTGCTCATTTGTAGGGGAATAATGATGAGGTGCCATAGAAATGAAAAGTTCTTCTCCAAGAGTCGAATGATGCGTGGTTGTCGAGGGAGAAAGATTTTATATTTTATTTTATTATTTTTAAGAAAAATATATAGCTAATATTTTAGTGTGGTATTTTATGTTTATTTAAACCTATAATAATTTCTTTTTCAGAATTATAAACTTTAAAATGGTTTTTCTCGTTTTATGTTTTTTCACATTCAAAATACCACTTTTTTTCACAATTATTTACCAGTCACTTCCATTTTTTTCCCTGTGACTTATATGTAATGCGTGTAACAGAATTAGAAATCCATTTTGCTGTAAATTGAATACTTATTTTTTTTAAAAAAGTTAAATGTCGGAAATATTAGGCTTTTGGTTGAATTTTAGCATATATATATATATATATATATCAACATTTTATTATTTTTTTCCTCCAAAACTAATTAAGGTAAATTGATCCCTAAAGGTGTTTAAAGCATCCTCAGAAATAGTACAAAAATGTCATGTCAAAAAACTAATTAGCACAAAAAGAGTAAAATTTTAAATATTTCTAAAATTTTTAAAATAAATTAAATTTGTAAAATTGTGTGAATAAAATGGAAAAATTTTATCTCGTATTATTTTTTTAAATAAACATTATATGAAACACTAAAATTTAATTTTTAAATACATAAATAAAAAAAAAGCTCAAAGTGTGCCGAGTCATTTTAATCACTACCTATTATCCTTTATTGTATATATACAATGTTATGTTTCATTGCATTTATTTAATCTTTAACAATTATTTCATTTAATTTTTTTAATTTACCACACTATTTCTTGTATATATTCTCCCACGTGTAATTTACTGCTTCTGTTCTTCTACCTTAGATCTTTGTTCAAAAACTGGTTCCACTTAGCAATCATTTATTCTTGATCAAATTCAAACTTGACATTAATTAGTTAATACCCTATAAACCTTATTTGTTAAAAAAAAACAGAAAAGAATACCCAATTCACATTAATTACTATGATTTTAGATCATTATGAAGACTTTAAAGCCATAAAATAATTTCCGTGTGCCAGATTGGCAAAACTTCCCACTGTGCGTCTTGGCGAAAAGGTTAGTCCCATGTAACCATTCAGCAACATGTACTTCTATGGGCATCTATGTTGAATAGACAATTTTTTCTTTCATCATGATTTATACTCAAATGAACTCGGGTACGCCAATCTGCTGCTGCTCTCTCTTCTTCAGCGCTCTGCGCATGCGTCATTCTTTCTACGTCGTTTTACCAGAATCGAATAGAGTTTAGTATGGTGATTTTTTGTTTCATCTAGCCCACTAACTTATCTTTCAAAAAAAAAATGATAGATCTTATTTTCGGAACCTCTTATTACAAGTATGTAATTACAATGTAAATGCTGAATTTTTACAAAACAAAAAAAAAAATGAAGTGATTTGTAAAATATTATCGATGATGACTTCAACATATGCAACTGCATTAATATAACCGATTATTTTGTAAGTAATCTGCTTATTCCTTGTAAGCGGTCGCCATTCATTTCAGCAATTTTAACTGAAAAATACATTTTGTCTTGTTAGTACAAAATAAAGTCGTTTTATCTTTTTTTTTTATTTCCCTCATGGGTAATAAAATAAATAAGTCAGCTACACCAGTTATTAACGAAGTCAGTATCATTAAGAATCCCAGTTGATGTTTTCATTCGGAAATTGTGTATTTTTCGAGTTTGCGGTTTTTCTTTTATAAAATGGAAATACTCCAGAAGAGAGTCGCACGGGAAAATAACTTTAAGCTCTAAATCCATTTAAGTACCATTCTATTGTTTCCTGCTTTTCTTATTTATCTTAAGAGTTGTTTTCTTGTTTTGAATTTATTTTTACAAGTAAGCTGGTTGTAGTTTCTGGGCTTATTTTGTTTGTCTTATTAAATTCTTGAAGTAAAAATAATAGTGGTATAAGTCAAATCTAATACATTTTTGAAACTATACTTGGATGAAAAGTAATACCAGGTCATAGATTATATAATACAGTATTTATTAAGGCATTCGAAATCATGAGATGACATTTTCAGTGTTTTGGATCTTATATATTTAATTTTAAAAAGTAAATAAATACATTTAGTAATCAAACAAATGACGTAAAAGAATATGACTTACATCTTTTTAAACTGTAACAATTTTAATTGGATTGTAACTCTACCATGAAAAAGTGTTAATGGAACTATTGATTGTATAAAATAGAATTTTTTGCAGATTAAAACTGCACAAATTCCAATTAGGTTGGTTAATGTTTGTACGAAAAATGGATGCTTTTTTTTTATCAAATAAATATATTAAGTAGTAGATTTTATTAGATTTTAAAACATTAAATCAATTTTTGAAATACAATTTATCTTTTGGGGGGAACTAGGTAAATGATACAATGTAAAGTGTATCCTGTTATGGGCATATTTTTATTACTTAATAAAATTAAACATTGCATTTCTTAAGTATTTATCCACTTATTTCTTCGCTGAATTATAAGGTATATCACAAGATAATTTTATAGATGACACTAAGAACTGAATAATTCCATGAAAATTAAGTAATATAAATGTAATCTCATCACCAAGGAAAATACTTATACTCGTATTATAGGTATGGTAAGGTAATGGCTTGTAACATCTTGGACGGGTAGCATGATGATGAACTCACAGCAAATTGTAGAAATAATACTAAATTTTATTTCTCAACAAAATAATGAATAATAATGCTATACGGAAATCTCCCTTTTCTCCAAGCCGGTGCGTTCAGTCTCTTTTAGACGTTGGATTTCATTCGTTCTCAATCTCTGCACATATCTGCTTTGTCCAAAGGACACTTCCTCATATTTCTCTGTAGTTAGCTAGATAACTTCCTCCCTGCCGCCGCTGTTCATCCTCTTATCTTTCCTCTTACTGCAGGAAAAAACCTGTTTTCGTCTCGAATCCAATCTCCATCTCCGATCTCTCCTCTCTCAAAAAAATGATCCAATTAAAGTCCAGGGGCGGGTCCACTACACGCCCCTCGTCATTTCTCATTGGCCAAGTCTGCACTCGGCCCTCGGACTCATTAGCATCCTATTGGCAAGGAACTAACAATCGCTCTTCCTAGTCCTTCTTAAATGCACCGGCATCAGACGATCGTCCACACATCTGGACACTCTGTTTATTACGCCGCCATTGTTTCTTTAAAGCCATTCTCTTGCAGTCCTCCAAGATGTCAGTCCCCTCAGTCAGAAAGGCACCGTCAACTGTCATACGGTGGGTAAACTTTTATGTCTATTATGACGTCCAGACATACGGTTGCTGTAAATCCAAGGCCAAATAATAGACAATGACCCCAAAGCCTCTGTGTGCTGTCTCCGAGCCAAAAGCGAGCCACCTGCTTTAATCTATCAAACTAAACATGAATGGATGGGTGTTGGTCGTATCAAAGTGCCATCGTTGCAGGATGTATTTTGATGCAATAATTTTCTGCGCTATTACTCTTGGATATTTTTAAAGCTACTTCGTTACCATCAACATCTTTCATTTTTGAGGCAAGTAAATATAAAATAGTTTGCAAGTGTTTATTCAAATAAGATTTGTTGTACATTTGATAGAGTGGGCGGACTTTTGTGCGATTTGTTTGAGAGTTATATTGGCGACGGACCTCATAATTTTTAACCTCAGTCACATGATGAGGACGACACTTGTGCTGACAACCCCACTCCAACTACCACACCAACGGGAGACCATTGAGTCTTGATAGGTTTAACCTACCTCTACACGGCGCTTTTCAGTGGCACCATTACTTGGATTAACCACACTCTGGTGACGAATTTGTGATCATAACCACTAAGCGATTGTTGCCAAGCAATTTTTTTGAGAAAAAGAATCTTAATATTTCATTTTTAACACGATTGCTATATGTATATATTTTGATATGGAGTAAATGTAACTTTACTGATAAATTAAACCCCTTCCAGGCTCATTTTATTTCTAGATTATGCATCAAAAAGTGTCAATTTTTTCATCCATATTTCCAAACATACACAAATTTCTAAACAAAACAGCACCATTCGCATACAAAACTTTTTAAAAACTAATGTAAAAAAGTCTATTGAAGTAAATGAGTAATTGGCATGTAAAGTTAGCTTTCTGTGTGGCAGAAATTATTAGACTTTGGAATCGATTCATATTAACTATAAATATAAAGCTTAGAATACTTAGCATTTATCTTGAATTTCCAATTTTATTTATATATTTTGCGTTTACATAAATTTACATTAATGTTTTGAAAATTTTTAATCAAAAGTTGATCGTGTACGATAAGTTGAAAAACACGGTGCTGCACATAACTCAACATCGTAACAGACAGTAGAATTTTGTTTTATCTTCTTACCTTCCCAAATTTACTGTTTCTCTTTGAACAGCAAATATTACACTATCGTGTTAGATTAGTTTTCTTTCCTGTCGGTGGAATGTAGTCAATAAAGAGTTTTTTCAGACAAGCGTGACGGGGTATTTTCAGCAGAAGGACATTCTCTTTTTGTAGAAAATTCTACTGAGAGGTACTTTTCAATTCTACTAAACAATAAATAGAACATGTGAAATAATTCGGAAAAGTCTGATTGCCCACTGAAAATATTCACCATTCCCGAGCTACACTCGGGATGAGCCAGGGTGGTACGTTTCGCTTGCCCAAGTTCAGCTCGGGAATAGCCAGAAAGGAGTTAAATCAATACTTTTCAAACTTTCTATACCTGCGACCTATATAATTTTCAATTATAATTTTCATCGCCCCTCTCCATATAATAACAATGTATTAAACTTACTAATAATGTACCTTGATATGTAAAGCTAGAATACGACTTTAATTATAAAATGTACAAATTATCTAGATAAGTATTAAATTTTGTACACATTTTTCATATGCTAAGCCAATGGGGTCACTGGTAATTTTTAAACAAATTTTTAACTTAGTATTTTTAAAATTAAATATCAAATATGTTGTACAATACTGATATATTTATAAGTATATTATATCGGTACAAATGTGTATTTTATTTTTTATTATGTCATAATGAATTTTGTTTTACTTTCTTTCAGTAAATTAATAATACTTTTAAAACTTTTATTTTCTACTTTTCAACATACTCATGATCCCTAAGCAAAGTTATTAAGGTCCCCTGAGGGGGGGGGGGTGTTTCCCACAGTTAGAGAAACTCTGGATTAAATGATAATTGAAGTAGCCGACTGGCATGTTTTTGACAAAGAATGCCACTCAGATATTATCGTATCCATAAAGGAGTACAAAGAAAATGATTGTATCCAGATATTAAGTAAAAGATATTGTAGGAGAAAAAAAAGTTTTTTTTTTTTTTTTACTCCAGTCGTATTCTTAAGTTCTGGTTTTTTCAGGTAAATGAAAAACGTCATACTAAATCAAATCAGGTCATAAAACATTTGCATAGGTTGGCGCGGAAAATTAACTTCTAAAGCGACAATTTGGTGAAAGCACTCTTATTCCAGTCATGATTTGAATTTAAAATATTTATGAAAATTCCGACATTCGATGCAATATGAATCACGTTAATTAATGAAGAGAAAAAAAAGGCATCTGTAATAAATTGTGGGTGACATCACCATCACCAAAACTAGAGATATACTCCTTTAAAAAAATTAAGAAAAATTTATAGTTTGGCACATTTTTGGAAATTATTCACCAGTTTTAATTTTTACGCATACTTAGTATCTTTATTTATTTATTTATTTATTTTTTTGTTAATATTTTTGCAACCATAGATATTTTCCCTTTCAAAGAATATTTTTGTATATATAAC